>PVJD01001152.1:0-299227 GCA_004026545.1 Mormoops blainvillei
CTATTTCTGTGTTTACTCCAAGGAGAGCTTTTTGTCCGGGACAGTGTCTGCCACCAGAGAAGTGCTGTCAATCCGAAGTCTGATGCCAGTGAGCATGAGGCAGTTCTGGGAGGGGAAGCTGAAAGGTGTCACAGTTGCATTTCAGAATGCAGCCCATGGTTTTTGTAAGTATGAAAATGAGAAGTCTCTAAAAGAAGTATGTGCCGTGCAACAACCCTTCAGATATTTTTAAATGAAATCCAGTCATGTTGTACATTAGTTCTCTTTAAAATAATGTCCAAACCTAGTTTTCAAAAGGCAAAAGGGCATAATGTAAATTAAACATAAGTAACAACAGTGAAGCAGAAAAAGTAGTGAAAACTCACACACAGTCTTGAGTTGAAATTCTAGGTCTGCTGCTGACTACCTGTGACTTAGGGTGAGTAACTAGCTCTCTGAAACCGCTACCTTGTCTGAAAAGTGGAGATAATGCCATTTACTTCACAGGTTGTGAGAGTAGCAAGTGAAATAATATATGCAAAATACCGACAACACTCTTCTTTTTGGAGAAACTGAACAGGTGTGGGAAATACTGCCATCCCTGCTCCAAGGACATGGATATGATGGTAAAACAGCCCTCTTCCCCCCATAAAAGAACCAAACAAACATAGATTCTCAAGAAAGGAGTAGAAGTGGGGCATTTTCAGAACTGAGAAAGCCCTGTTCCAATATGAAGACCAAAAAGTCAGTATCTACAAAACTCAGGGTCACGGCAGGAAACAAGCTTTCCCTCCCAGACCATGGTCACTAGAGGCTTTGTTACATGTGAATGCAGAAGCCAAATTCATACTAGTTACATCTTGGACTTCCATTCAAGGAAATTAACATAACAAACAGTTCAGTTTCAGGACAACATATAGAGACCCAGTAGAAACAATCTAAAAATTTTTCCAAAGGAAGCAATTGTATCTACACAAAACAAAGCTCTAAACAAAACATGCTGAGAAGAAAATGCCCCAGAAAAGGAACTCACAAGTTTACAAAACACAATGAAATTCAATGTTAAGCAACAATAACTGGCAGAATCCTTACTTCAAGAACCATAATTGAGAAAGATTAAAAGGACTTTGAAATAAGTGTTTTAAATGCTCAAAGACATATTGGAAATACTAACATTCATAAATGGAATCAAGAAATTATGAAACTAGAACAGATAAACTTATAAACAAAATTAGGAAAAATAGTACTTAAAAATAAAATAACTTACTTAGATGGACTGAACTTTGACTAGACTCAAGAAGAAAATTCACTGAATTGTAAGAATGATGTGAAGAAATCACCTGGAACCTAACACAGAGAGGTGGAGATGAATGATATGAGAGAGACTGAGGTATAGAGGTTAGACTGAAAACTTCTAGGAGGTCGAGATGGAGACAGAATTTGGGAGAGGAGCAATATTTCAAAAAGAAAAAACTTATTAGAACTGAATCACACATGTTTAATTTAAAGGAGTACAATGAGTCGCAAACAAAGCAAACAGGAATTAATCCACACCTAGAAAAATTTCAGTGTAACTTAGAAGCTAGAGAGAAAACATTCTTCAAAGAAACGACTATCAAGTTGACATTCAACTTTTTTTTTTTTAATCAATAGACGCCAGAACACAGTGGAGTACCTACAAGATGTTGAATAAAGATAACTAGGGATCTAGAATTCTAAACAGTCAATTTATCAATCTAAAAATCAGTGTGAAAAATAAAGTCATTTTTAGGTTTGCCAAATTGAGAAAATTTACCGTTCCTAGACCTTCACTGAAAGATCGATGGTACAAAAACATCTTGAAGTATTCAACAAGAAATAGTGAGCCAAAAATAGGGAGACAAACCTTGTCAGTAAATCAGTAGCTCACGCATTTAAAAAAACAACTTGGATTTTTAAAAAAATATTTTATTTATTTATTGTTGGAGAGACGGGAAGGGAGGGAGAAAGAAACACTGATATGCAAGAGAAACATCTATTGGTTGCCTCTTGTATTCCCAACTGGGGACCTGACCTGCAACCCAGGCATGACCAGGAACCGAACCGGTGAGCTTTTGGTCCGCAGGATGACACCCAATCAACTGAGCCACACAAGTCAGGGCAAAAATAACTGGGGTTTTAAAAAAAGTTATAACTAGAGACTTCTGGCCAAGAGGGAGGTGTAGGTAGACATGCTTCGCCTCCTCACACAACCATAAGAAGGATCACGACTAACCTCAAAAAAAAAAAGCAACCAGAACTGTCCATTTCCTGTCCTGCAGGTGTTCGGTGGAGAGTGAAACACATGGGAGGCTTTGCAGCACTGCAAGCCTGGGGAGAGGAGGGTGCCCCCTCCAAGGAGGACACTGCCTTTCCCAGGTTTCCAGGGTTTTTATTGAGGCTGGTTGCTAAAGGTGCATAGAATTGCTAACAATTGCATCTGTTCCCGAGGTAGGGGAGGAGGGGTGAGAGAACGGTCAGGTAATGTTCACCAGAACAACCAAGAGGGAGGGAACACTGGTTCCCCTTCAGTGGCTGCGTTTGTGCCAAGTTCTGTGTTTGGAACTCTGTTCTTGGTGTCACAGGTACACATATCAAAGGGGTTGAACTCCCACCCAGAACTGCCAGAAAATCAAACTGTATGGATGTCTAGACAACCAAGGATTTAAAGAAATATTCACCCAGATGGGTAGCAGGGGCAGAGGGTGAGGTGTGGTGGTGGCAAGGGGGTGGTTGCAGCTAGCAAAAAGGGCGGTCATTCACATGGCAGATAAAAATCAGGAGGGACACCTGGGAAGCAAGTGATCCCAGCCCCAGGCCACACCATGCAGCCCACGGTTCCAGCACCAGGAAATAAAGCCTTATAACTTCTGGCTGTAAAAACCAGTGGAAGTTGGGGTGGCAGAAGAAACTGCGGGTGTCTCAGGAGAGTCCATTTAAAGGACACACGCAGTCCTAGAACCTACACAAATGCACCCACTCTGGAATTCAGTACCAGGACAGCAGCTAGACGGGTGCCAGTTGCATATGGGAAGTGGGGGAAGTGACTGGAAACTGGGCTTTACTCCCAGTTTTACTCCCTTCTCCAAACCCTCCTCCACACACAGTGCCACAAAGCAGTGAAGCACGTTGCCTCACCCTGGCAAATACCTAAGGCTCCACGCCTTACACCATTAACAGGTGTGCCAAGACAGGGAGTCAAAGCAGCTCTACCTAATCCACAGAAATAAACACAGGGAGGCTTCCAAATTGAGGAAACACAGAAATATGGCCCAAATGAAAGAACAGGTCAAAACTCCAGAAAAAGAACTAAGTGGAATGGATATAGACAACCCTATCAGATGCAGAATTACAACTCTATCAGATGCAGAGTTCAAAATGCTAATGTTAAGGGTGCTCAGAGAACTCTTTGAGTATAGCAAAACATAAGGAAAGAAATGAAGGCTACACTAAATGAAATAAAGAAAAATCCACAGAGAACCAACAGCGAAGGGAAGGAAGCCAGGATTCAGATCAACAATCTGGAACTTAAGGAAGACATAAACAGTCAACCAGTACAAAATGAAGAAACAAGAATTTTCAAAAATGAGGAGAGAATAAGAAGACTCTGGGGCATCTCCAAATATGCCAACATCCCAATCATAGAATTGGGATGGAGAAGAAGGAGAAGAGGGAGAGCAAGAAATTGAAAATTTACTTGAAAAAAAAAAAAGAAAGAAAACTTCCCTAATCTGGTGAAAGAAATAGTTATACAAGTCCAGGAAGCACAGAGTCCCAAAGAAGTTGGACCTAAAGAGGACCATACCAAGACATGTCATAATTAAAATGCCAAGGGTTAAAGATAAAGAGAAATTTTTTTAAAAGATTTTATTTATTTTATTTTTAGACAGAGGGGGAGGGAGAAAGAGAGGGTGATAAACATCAACGGGTGGTTGCCTCCCACATTGCCCCTACTGGGGACCCAGCTCGCAACCCAGGCACACACCCTGACTGGGAATCGAACTGGTGACCCTTTGGTTTGCAGGCCCGTGCTCAATCCACTGAGCCACACCAGCGAGGGCAGATAAACAGAGAATCTTAAAAGCAGCAAGAGAAAAGCAGTTACCAACAAAGGAGTTCCCATAAGATTATCAGCTGATTTCTCAAAAGAAACTTTGCAGGCAAGAAGGGCCTGGCACGAAGTATTCAAAGTGATGAAAAGCAAGGACCTACATTCAAGATTACTCTGTCCAGCAAAGCTATCATTTAGAATGGAGGGGCAGATAAAGTGCTTCCCAGACAAGGTAAAGCTAGAAGAGTTCATCATCATCAAGCCCTTATTTCATGAAATGTTAAAGGGACTTACCTAAGAAAAAGAAGATCAAAACTATGAACAGTGAAATGACAACAAACTCACAACTATCAACAATTGAATCTAAAAAAACAAAAACAAACTAAGCAAACTAGAACAGGAACAGAATCATAGAAATGGAGATCACATGGAGGGTTATCAGTGGAGGGCAGGGACAATGGCAGAAAATGTACAGGGATTAAGAAGCATAATTGGTAGGCACAAAATAGACAAGGGGATGTTAAGAATAGTATAGGAAGTAGAGAAGCCAAAGAACTTACTAGCATGACCCATAGACATGAGCTTGGGAGGGGGAATGCTGGTGGGAAGGGGGGTACTGGTACTAGAGGGGGGCAAAGTGGAAAAAATCGGGAGAGCTGTAATAGCATAATCAATAAAATATATTTTTAAAAAGCTATAACCAAAATAGTAAACATTAATATGAAAAGTAGGTCAGAAAAGATGTGAAGGGAAATAAAAATAGGGTAAGATATTTGTACTAATCAAGAAAAAAACTGAGGTACTGACAATTTTATAAATATCAATATACTCTAATGCATAGGTATGTTAAAAGCTTAAGAATGACCACAAAATAAGAGAAGCTGATTGAATAATCAAATAACTTTCAGTGCAGTGCAAGGGTTGGGGTGGATCTAGTCCTCTTTAAATACAGGGTCCTGCAGAAGTAATGCCTGCTTGAGTGTGATTGGTATGGTAATAATATGGGTGTAATAATTTATAGTTTTAATTTGAACATTTCACCTAAAATGTCATATGGTGTGCTTGAGTGTGATATGGTTATGTTACAGAATTACATGCTTATGATTTTGTAATAAAAGTTTTTGTAACAAAAAAACGCATTATTTATGCTGGACCCTGTATAAGAACACGGAGAAAAAGTAAGAAAAAAATACCTTTGCTCCCTTTATAATGATAAATAGAAAACAAAATGCAATGATAGGAATAAATCTAAATATCTCAGCAACATAACATAATAAATGTAAAGAGATTAAATTTAGCTATCAGACTAGGTCAAAACATAGAAGTTGAATGAAAAAAATGCAGAATATGTGCAATATCATTTGTATAAATTTTAACACTTGAAACATTATATTTTGTTTATGAATACCTATATATGAACACACTTATGAAAATCAACTGAACAGGTATTATTAAATTCATAATTTTTTAGGTGGGGAGGTGATGAAAGCATGTCAGCTTTGTAGCATTTTTTCCCTTTAAGGACAAATGTTAACAGTCAATACTGGTTAGTCTGTATGCAAGGTGTTCACTATAGTTTCTTTGTAATTTTTCACATTAAAAAAAAAAACAACCCAATAGACATAGTGCATGGTATAGATGTAGGTTTCTTTCTCCTGGCTTATATGTGTTTCTTTATAATAAAAGGGAATTTTGTCTTTGTTGGGTTGCTGGAAAGTTTTTTCTCCCCTAAAACAATGAAATTTTTAATACTGAAATTAAGTTAGCTTTGTAAGGTTCATAAACAGTTAAAATCCCTAACCAATTCTGATGCCAAGTGCCCAGAATTATATCATGAAGAAAAATTGAACAGACTGACTGTCCACAGTATTGTTTCTTTATCAAGAGAAACTATTCCTTAACTCACAGTCATATTTCATAATTCAGGAACACAGGTTAGTGACAAACTTTCATGGAATTCCACCCAAAGAAATTCTTCACATTCCAAGATCACTTTGCATTCTGACAGATACCAGCCTTCCTCTCTCCTCAAAATCTTTCCTGGAATCATAATTTCTGTAGAAATCTGCGCCTGTCTTCTTTCTTGGTTCAGGCACAGCAAACTTACTGAAAGCCGCACACCCCAGGGGTGCAATAACGGCTTGAACAATATGAAATTGCAGATGCTTGGCCACAAGGCCATACACCTGGGGTTTTGTCAGAGCCCTAAAGACATTGTAGTTACTGTCTCCTCAACACCAACTTCCTTACTGATGGAGAAATGCTGGAAAGTTTTAGTATCACTTAGTATAGTATCTGACACTTAAGTGCTTTTAATAAATGTTCATTTCCTCTCAAATAGAGTTTATTGTTAAACCTGTTTTTGGAAGGCTACTTGGGAGACTTTGAGTCCCACACAAAATGCAGTAAATATATTCCACCCTATTCCTGTTGCTAACTACAGTAATCCTCCCTTGTCTGTGGGTTAAATGTTCCAAGACCCCCAGTGGATGCCTGAGTCTACAGAATGTACCTACATATACTATGTTTTTTCCTCAGCAGACATACTTAAGGGAAGCACTCTATGGCTTCTCTTTGGCATACTCAAATTGACAGCATCACTACTCTTGTACTTTACTAAGTAGAATAACTGTTACTTGAACACAAGCACTGTGATACTGTGACAGTTGATCTGATAACCAAGATGGTGGCCACTAAGTGATTAATGAGCAGGAAGTGTACAGAACAGGGATACAGTGGACAAAGGGACTATTCAAGTTCCAGGCTGCAAGAGATTTCATTATGCCACTCAGAACGGTGTGCAATTAAAAACTTATGAATTACTTTTGAAATTTTTCATTTAATATTTTTGGACTGCAATTGACCTTAGGTAACGTCACAAAAAGTGAAACCATGAATGGGTGCGGGGGCGGTGTGTGTGTGGCTACTGTACAGCTAAAAAGCCTCAGTGAAACACATAAAGTAACTAGCAAAAAGACTCTGAAAGGTGAGAAAACGTGGCCTGGGCAGGCACTTTAGAATCTGAGGAATGACCTGGAAATTTCCTGGAGTATTTCTTTTGCCTTCTTTTTACCTTCTTTTGGCGTAGGTGCAAAGGAAACCTACAGCCCCAAAACATCATTGGGCCCAGGCAGAGAGAGCAAAAAAAAAAAAGCCTCCTCTCACAAGCCAAGGAAATGGGAAAAAGGTGGCCTATAGGGAAAAACCCATTTGATTGTATCTGCTCCACTCCCAAGTGAACATCCATCTCCCTAGCCACTGAGACTGGGAGAGAGCCCTGCAAACCATGCCTGCCCTAAACTGCAAAGAGGCAGCACCTTAACTGTCCCAGCTAGAGATCGAGGATTACAAAGAGAAGGGAGCTGGAAATCTGTGTATGTGGTCTTGGACAGACCCCTAAGCGTACTGTACAGGAAACTGATCATAGTCAACACAGGAAAATGAACTATGAATGGACTACTGCCCAGGTTTCAGATTGGTCTCTGGTAGCATCCAGGCCGGGGCCCATCATAACAACACTGCAAAGACTTTGAGAATTAAAATGCTACTGAATGACAGAACTGGGCAAGGACATGAATTCTGAACCGAAAGTTAAAAATGAACAAAATCTCTCTTATAAAATAGGTTTAAATAAAAACAATAGTCTCATAATATTCAAAAGGCCCAGGATTCAAGGCAAAATCATTCATACTGATAACCAGGAAAATCTCAACTTGAATAAGAGATATATAGAAGACCAAAATGGAAATTTTAGAACAGAAAAATACAATAACCAAAACAATACAAACAAAAAACACTACATTCTGCTCAGTAGCTGACTGTATGAGAGGGGACCCCACAAAAAAACCCAGAATTATCTTCTAGAGGGCAGGCCCCTTGTAGTACTGGCTTCCCCTGCTAGGTGAGTGTATCAGTGCACCAGCTGGCACTGTTGTGAGAGGCCACATTTGGCTTCAGTGAAATTTTTTTGAAGACTCAGTGCATTTGCCCATTTCATGATGGATGATTTACAAGCGCACCTGCCCACACTGAGCTGAGTGTTCAGTAGTTTTTGACCAAAAATGGCAGTACCCCCATGCCGCACCCTCCCTAGTCACTGCCCTAGCAACTTTTTGTTTTCCCTGATGAAAAAAAGTCCTCAAAAAGAAACGTTTTGCCCGTGTAAGAGGTGAAACAAAAAATGGCAGAAGCACTAAAAGGTATCAAAATCGACGAGTTCAAAGACTTTTGAGTAGTGAAAAAAAGTCTTGATAGGTGTGTTACATCAAATGGAGAGTACTTTGAAGGTGGCTGAAATGTAAAATGGAATACACAATTTTTTATCAATAAATTTTTTTTTTGCCCCCCGCCCCCCGTGGATGACAGAGAAAAGAGTCAGTATAACTGCAGAGAGGTTATTAAGAATTATCTAATTTGAATAGAGAATATAAATTGAAGAAAAAGGAACAGAATCTGAGTCTTGTGGGACAGTACAAAGCTAATATTGGAGTTCCAGAAAAAGAGGAGAAAGAGTGCAAGTCTGAATTATATTTTAAAAAATGACTGGAAACTTTCCAAATTTGACAGAAGAAGCCAAGCAAATCCAAAACAAGATGGTTCCAAAGAAATCCATGCTCAAACACATCATCAAATTTCTGAGAATTAAAGACAAAGAAAAAAAGTCTTGGAAAAAAGCCAGAGAAAACACATTACCCATCCGGGGACATAATATGAATAGCCACAGATTTAACCGAAACCGTGGAGGGTCAAAGTTTGACTGGGTGAAAATCCACTTCCATGCTCATTCCTGTGGGTTCAGGACCTTGCTGGCTGTTGGCCAGAGACATCAGTTTCTTGCTACACAGGCTTCCCCATAAAGTAGTGTAAAACATGGAAGCTGTCTTCTCAGAATAAGCAAGAGTTGTCCAAGATGGAAGATAGTATTTTTGTAACCTCACTTTCAAAGTGACATTCCATCACTTCTGCTGCATTCTATTCATTACAAGGGAATTAGTTAAGTCCAACCCACACTCAAAGGGAGGAGACTACAACGGCATGAAGAACCAAGGGGCAGAGATCACTGGAGTCCATCTTAGAGGATGCCTACAACACTATCACCCAGTTTATCAATAGTGTTAGTTGATACCTCTATATTTCAAAGACCAATTTAAAAATTCAATTCCTTGGCCACTGGTAGGCTGAAGAATTTAGGAATGTTTCAGTCTATCAGGACAGGCTAGGTCATGTTGTGTTAACAACTCAAAAACCTTAGAGTCTTAAAGATTTTTTTCTCACTCATTTTGTATGTCCATGCCAAGTTGACTCGGGGATCTGAATCATTCTCGCACTGGAACCCAGGCTGGTATGAAAGTTCTATTTGGATGCTATTAGTTTCCATGGAAGGGGAAATAAAATTCTGGAGGAAATGAAATGGTATGCCTAGAAGTGACACACAGCATTTCTGTTACAACTAACTGACCAACTGGTCACATGGCCTAGCCCACCACAAGGAGGCTAGGATGTGCAATCCTAACACATGTCCTTGAGATCCAGAAATAGCTGGTGAACCGTACAAATGACTACCACAGTCTTTCTGGTCACTAAATATTCAGCTCACTTTCATCCCCTATAGAAACCTTCTAGAATGGTTACAATGAAAAGAAAAAACAAAATGAAGTGTTAGTATGTGTGACAACCAGAACTCTCATATACTACTGGCAGGAATATAAAATGATATAAACTACTTTGGAAATACCTCTTCATTTTTCTTGATATGAAATTGATATGAATGGTAAGCATATATTTAATTTTGTAAGAAACTGTCAAACTGTTTCCCAAAGACTTACACACAAAGGTTCATAGCAGCTTTATTTATAATAGCAAAATCCTGGAAACAACCCAAATATCTATCAGCAGATGAACAGATAAAACATATTGTAGAATATTCATATATAATGGATTACTCAGCGGTATGTTCAAACTTTGGCAGTATCCACTCTGTTTTGTCCATTACATTTCTTTTTGAAATCATGTTTATTTCTAAAAATTTTAATCTCAAATTAATCTTCACACAGCAGCTTGTTCTTCGATCAATGCAATGCAATTTCATGCTTAAGGATATAGCTGTAAAACTCTTATTCTTTCATTCATGTTTTTCAATAGTAGTTGTTTGGTCATCCTGTTTGGTTCCTCTAGCTAGCTCTTATTTTCTTGTGTCCAGTGACTGGCGTTTTAATCTCTTTTTTTTTTCCTTGTAGTGTTTGATTACTCCAAGTTACTAAATATCAGTTCCCTCAGGAATTTAAAGGTATGTGGACCAGTCAGGAGACAGTGAACAATCAATAATAGCTCTTCCCAATGTGAGTTGGTGGCAAGCAGGCCATTAAACTCAGTTTCCTCAAATTAGGTAGACAGCCATGAGCTCTATCTTCCACGGTGTTCTGAAGAAGAACGGGGAAAGATCTGATCCCCAATGGACAAAGAAAGAAACAGCATACAGCAAGCAAGTCAGAGCACATCTCTACCCAGCTCATATTAGTATGATCTACATTTTAACCCAATGATTTAGGTTACAGACAGGGCCCCTTTCTGTTAGCCAAACTGTCACAACAGGGTTGTGAGAGAACTAAGGGTGTTTTAGATTGTCAGCTTCTGAAAGATTATCTACTATGCTTAAACATATTAGCATGTGCACATAATTGTTGAATAATCCATATTATTTAGAAATGGGGTCCAAAACTAGGAGCCCCGCTCACACTACAAAAATTAACTAAATAATCCTACCCATATTAAAGTGGCTCAGTACTTAACAGTAATCATGATAACCTACTAAATGTAACAGAATCCAGTGAAAAGCTCATCTTTCAAACTTAAGCTTGAGAGACAACCAGATACCACGGACACCCTGAAGGACAACCGCATCACTTATGAAGTCTTGAAAAAGAAAATCAAATCTGAATCTGGTCATGCTTGCATTCTAACTACCAATTTACAGAAAATAAAGAGAAACAGATTAAACCATTCCACATGGTTATAATCAGAAAAATCTATTCTGTCAGAAAGACTTCAGAACAATTTCATCACACAAACTGTAAAAGAAAACAAAGATTGAGGGGCTATATACAGATTAAAACACACTTAAGATATAGTAATAAATAACAATGCAAGATCCTTATTTGGATCCTGATTCAAAGAAACTGACTTAAAATATCTGTGTATGACATTTGAGACAATGGACATTTGAACATTTATTAGATATTTTATATAATTAGCATTAATCTTTTTATATATATGTGACAATGCTATTGTGGTTATGCTTTCTAAAAGTGTATCTTTCAGAAAGAAACTGAAATATTTATGTAAAAAAAAAAAAAGTCTTTAAAAAAGTTTAAGAGCAACATAAAACTGCTTAGTTTCAGGCCATAGCTGACACTTCTGAACATGGTAAGCGGTAATCGACTTTGTTTCCTAGTCTATCATGTTATAAGCAGAGTTAAGACAATATATAGTGTAAGTGAGGGAATCACTTATCTAATTAATAAAGGTGGTAGAACCAAACCAATGCAAGCAGCTGAACCTGGGAGGCATTCCCCAACCTTCATGCAGAGACGTGGCCAATACAGGAGGTAATTACAACACCAGATGATGAAATTTAATGACCCATTTTCAATTTGATTTAAATCTGATTCTTCAAAATAAAAATGATTCCAGTGTTTATAACTAGTCCTAAGTGACAATAGCTCCAATCACTATACTGTACACCAGAACCTGGTTTTGAATTTAATTGAATGCAGGAAAAGCACTGAAATTAGTTTGGCTTATATTGAAATGTGAGAGAGCCTATACAGTCCAAAAGTAAAGATTGGCAGGTCTGGACTCAGACTGCCTAAACTTACAGTTCTGCCACTTCCTTGGAGTATGAACTTTGGCAAGTTTCTTAACCTATCTTTGACTTTGATACTCATCCATGGCAGGGATAATAGCACCTGCTTCTTAGGATTATCAGTAGGATTAAATGCATCACATAAAAACATACCAGTTGACTAGTGCAAAGCAAATATTCAGTAAATATTGGCTATATATATGGTTCTGAATTCAGGGGTAGGAAAATGAATTCAATCAAATTAAAACTTTGATAAAAATGTAACAATATAGCTACAGAGACTAGAACTATGTTTTAGAGTATTCTTGTGTCTGTGAAATAAGTAGCATTGATTATGCTAAAATTGACATAAGACTGAAGTTGTCATAAAGATACCATGTTGTTACATTGAAAAATTTTCCAATTTAGTAAAATTAAAGAAAAACAAACAAACCTAGGATGAAATCTGTCCTTAGTGCTTAAGATTTTGTATTAGTTCTCATTACCAAAAAATCAAGAGTGAAAAATTGTGTGAGATGTCTGTTTCAATAAAAACATACAATAAAATACTCTGGAAATGATTGATTCTTCAAAGTACATTCTGTAAGCCAGACAAATGTAAAACAGTGAAGCAAGATGAGCTATTTTGCTAGTCATAAAATATTTATTAAGGTATACTTTAGGGAATATAGTGAATATAAAATTTAGGATCACAATATGAAGCAATTTCAGCCCTCTCAAAAGTCAGCCCAGTCCTCAATGCTCTGCAGCTGTAAACCCACTGGTGAGACTCACTAAAAGCAGTTTGACTAGTACAGAAGAGGCTTTTCATAAACATTTACAATTAGAGCATCCGAATACCTCTTTTAAGTGCAAAACCACACCACATTACACTAATGCAGCAACAATGCATTCATATTGTTCTCATTAATCATTAGTAGTCAACTTGCATAAAACACCAGAAAAAAGCACAATGGAGCTCACAAAATGGGCTAAAAAATTAACCTGCCCTTGCAAAACACACATTGTAATGGAAGAAGATATTAAACTTGTATTACATACACTACAGAAGCTGTGTTCATTCCAATGATCTCAAGTGTCATTTTCTTTTCTGTAAAATCAAATTACATGAACGAGGCACAACTAATATTTGGGAGGCAGTGTGTAGCTAAAATTTCATTTAACTAATTATTCAATGATTTAAAAAACCCCCATAAATCTTTTCTGTCCTGAGGTAGTTGCAAAATAAATCATAACTTGGATATCAACTAGAGCTGAGGCTTTGACTTTTACTCATTACAACTAGTTGTTACTGACAGGAACTACCTTTTGATATTTAAAAGACAGTTGAGAAATGGGCCTCTTACTACACACACAAGATGATGGCTATGTAGGAAAGAGGATTAGCTGCTTCAGAACATGAGAGATATGGTCCACCATTGCTTCCACCCCCACCCACCCCTAACCACTTTAGATTCTTTATTGTCCAAAAAAATCACCAGGAGCAACATAGTAGAAGTAGACAGATCATCGTCCTTTGCTGTAGCCAGGGAAGAAAAGGTCAAGTAGAGTCTGCAGAATCTCATTGGGAATCATGATGTAATTCTGGCCAAGATCATGCCGGCAAGCAGGGCAGGAAAAAACTTGAGCCTTAAAGGAACGCTGTAAACAATCCTAAGGCAAAACAAAATAAAACAAAAAACCAAAAAATACAACCAATTGCATCTGAGGGTAAAGCATCTTGAGAGGTACTCAACAACTTATGCTTTTACATAGGCACTAGAAACTTACTGTTTGGCAACAGCAACAACAAAAAGATGAATAACTATAAAGGCCTGAATCTATAATACTTATGAACACTAGTCTATACACATGGCTTTAGTTCTACCTCTAGCACAGCAACTTTCAACCTTTTTCATTTCATGGCAAAGCTAAACTAATTACTAAAATTCTGCAAAACACCAAAAAATATATTTTTGCTGATCTGTAAATAAATAGGTATAATTTTGATTGACTTGTAATAAAAAAGTTAATTACCTACCCTTTTTGCTCCAAAGTGACTTTTAAAAAAATCAGGTGCCTGTTCTTGTGTAATATAATGATTTCTGGTACCAAGATTTAACCAATAAGACTCAACTCTATCATATGACCTATATATTTATGGTTCAAGACAGGGCATTCACACCACATGGGGATTGTGTTGGCTGCTGTCATTTTTTAATTTGACAATCTAAGGGAAAAGAGGTCAGTGGCCTTGACTAAATAGAAAGGTACTGTATGTTTTAAAAAATTCTTGCGGCACACCAGTTGAAAACCACTATTTTAGCACATACTGTGAGACGTCAGGTAAATGACTTAAATTTGTATGTTTTAATCCATTCATCCAATAGAATGAGGGTGTTAAAGACTATGGTTTTCTCACTAGCCTATCTTCTAGGCTGGATTTTAATACTGTTCTTTTCTGTTTGAGCAGTAAAGAAAAAAAAAATTCAGGATTTCCCCTGCTTAAAACTAAGTTACATATTTTATCAAATCACTTAACATATAATGTGTCTTCCACAGATATATTTAAAAAGCACTAAGTATATCACACAGTTAACTAACTCAAGGCCAGGCACAAACACATAAGTGGGCTGTTTCCATTTTACAGAAGAAACTAAAGTGCAAAAGTTAGGGCACAAAACCACCAAGCAGTAGAGCAAGACTCCTACCTTATTTTTACTATAACTCAAATTTTCCTTTCACACCACACTGATAACACAATATTCAATTTCTCTGGGCACGCTGCCAGATAGGATCTGTTTAAGATTCCGTTAAGTACATGGCACTATTTCAGTTTGCACTGTATTATATGAAACATACAAAAGCTATAAGGGAAAACAGCAGTGACATCTTTCTCTTCTCCATTTCAACCCCTCTCCACAATGCCAAATACTACAGACTATCTCAACTATATATATTTGAATTACTATTACTATCTAATTAAAACATGCATTTACCACCAAGATGTAATTAAGTGCTTGTGAGTGGGCAAGGTTTTATTACTACTCTGTTTTATGGAAAAATGCTTCTTCACATGCTAAAAACTGGTTTGGAGGTTAGAGTGCCTTCTGGCCTATTAAGGGAAAATAAGAAAGAAATTCTACTTACTTTACAGACATTGTGGAGGCAATCTGTTGTCACAGGTTGGTAAACTAGCTCCTGGCAGCAGACACACATAAAAGATTGTTCCAATTTTTTAAGAAAATTCTACATAGTACCCAAAAAGGAAGAAAAAAACCAAAGAGGTTAGCATTTCATAATATGTTAATAAAATTCAAAAAGTATCTTCATCACATTCAATGTTTTCTATTAAGAAAAAAAATCAAGTAGTGATTGTAATGACTAGCAAATATACAACAGAAACTGGAAAAAAACTCATTTCATTAGATATACATATTAGTTTTAAATCTTAGGATTGGGTTGGAAAGGTTGCAAAGACAGATATACAGCATTAAAATTCAAGTGCCCCCTCTGAACCTCACATTCCAGAGGTTTAAAAAAACATTATAGACAACTTGTCTCAAGGTCATTACATACAGTTTTCAAAAAGCTGCATGGTATTCCAGTACATGAACATGCATTATTTATTCAATCTTTTGCTATGAAACTTGAGTATTTATTTAAGCCTAAAAGAAAAAAGACCACTGGGCAATAATACTCTAGTATCGAAGACCACCCCCCCAAAATTTACATATTTATTTTCCTAGGATTATTTTCTGTGATATATTGCCTCAACCCCCAAATCCCATATTTCCTGATGCTAAAGTTACTCAAATTGGGACTAAATTATAAAAGGTAAAGCCATAGAAAGCAAACAAGATCAAATGGGTATTCTCTACTCTTCAAAACCATTCCATTTTACCCAAGCTGTTTGTTACTTTAAAGCTAGAAGGATAAGCTCTGGCTGGTGTGGCTCAGTAGACTAAGTGCTGGCCTGTGAACTAAAAGGTCACTGGTTCAATTCTCAGTCAGGGCACAGGCCTGGGTTGTGGGCCAGGTCCCCCCAGTTGCAGATGTGCAGGAGGCAACTGATCAATGTATCTCTCTCACATTTGTGTTACTCTCCCTCTCCCTCCTGTCCCCTCTCTCTAAGAATAAAAATAAAAAAATAAAAATTTATACTAGAAGGATAAGTAGTTTTTTGAATAGTCACAAGGATAATCCTCCATTCAGTTATTTTTTGTAGCAAGGGAGTATATTTTATGTTCTTCTTTTTATGTTAATAGAAAAAGTAGTATTCATAATTTCAAGTAAAAATAAAAATAATCAAAGGTCCCAAAGTATAAATAAATACCATATGATCTCACTCATATGTGGAATCTAAACAAACAAACCTAACTTCATAGATACAGAGAACAAATTAGTGGTTGCCAGGGGCAGATTGGGGGTAGGCAAAATAGTTGAAGATGGTCAAAAGGTACAAACTTCCCATTTTAAAAATAAATAACTCCTGGTGATGTAACATGCAGCATAGTGACTAGTTAATAATAGTGTATTGCAGAGTTGAAAGTTGCTAAGAAAGTAAATCTTAAAAGTACTCATCACAAGAAAAAAATTTTGTAACTATTACAGTGACAGATGTTACCTAGACTTATTACAGTGATCATTTTGCAATATATACAAACATCGAATCATTTTGTTGTATACATTGAAACTAATATGTTTTATGTCAATTATATCTCAATTAAAGAAAAATCAAAGATCTCATTTCAAAGTTATGTCTTGACACTAATTTATAAACATGGATTACGAAAGTCAAGTGAATTATCAACAAAGTTATTATGCAACACATTAAAAGAATATACCAGTTAGGGGAGACATGGAAAAAATGATAAATTTAGTACCAGGTACCCTCTCCTTGACAAATGCTTTTGTAAATGACTGATATTTCCCTGGGACCTCCATAGTGCCTATGTGTATATGTACTAGAGGTATTTTGAGTTGCCACAATGTGCTACATAGCAGTAATAAAAGAGCCAAGTCTCTGCTCTCACACAACTTTATATTCCTTTAGGAGAGCAAACTAAAAAAATTCGATTTCAGACAGTAATAACTAAGGAAACAAGGCATATTAAAGCAACAGAGTAAAGACTACCTTAGAAAGGGTAGTCAGTGAAGGCCTCTCTAAGGAGTGTAATACTACTGCAGAATCACACAGGACTCGAAGGAGTGACCCACATGACGACATAGAGGAGAAAGAGAATTCCAGGGTATAAAGGCCTAGCAGTCAGAACAGGCTGAGTGTGTTAAAAAAGAGGTCATTGTTGCCAAAGCAAGTTGGGCTTGAGAGAGAAGCATGAGGGGACAGCAGAGGCGGGTAGGGAGGACAGATCATGTAGGGCCTTGGGAAGATGTCTGGATATAAATGCATATATTATATATATGTTCATTTATTTAAAAGTCACCATGGCCAACGCCTAATTTTTCTGGCTTAATAAATGTGTCCCTGGCTTATCTGTAGAGAATGTGCATAAAACCTGCCCAGGGCAATCAATAATAGTACAAAAAAAAATGTCCAGAGTAATCACTAAAAGCTACATCATAATCATCTGACTCACGCATGTAAGATCCTTCCACAAGTGGGCTGATTTTTTTTTTTTGGCCCTTTTTTGTTTGAGAACTGCCAACTGATGACTTGATTCCACATAGCAGTTACATTGAAAGAAGAGATTGAAAAGTATGCTTGATTTATACATCCTTGCCAAGTCTCACAGGATTCAACCAGTTTGATAATTTTTTATATTGATAACAGAATATACATATTAAAAACCTCACATTGAAGCCCAATACACATGTCCAACTGAGACAACAGATGAGCAAAAGAACTTCCCTGTGTACTCAGGTGGCTCTCCATCACTGATATCTGCTACTTTGTCCCCTGCCCACCCACAGCTAAAACTCACCTGAGTTATCACTAACCAGCTACATCCTTTCCAACCACAGAGTAATTAGACCATGATCAACAACTGCTTGCTGTATCTTACCTACTCTACCAGAGTCAGGTTCTTCTTACGCCTGAGTTTCTTGACTAAAAACCAAATAACACTTCTCACAGAATTAAATCACTTCTGTCTGCCAAACATGTAAGCCTCATACTACCAAGGATAACCCATCACATCACATCTTCAGGCAAAGGAAATAACTGTGGTGTAAATCCAAAGGGTATGCGGTAAACCTTATCCATTCTTAAAAGATTAAAAATTATACCAGGAAGATTCTTCCTTAATATAATAATGATGACTATTTCTGAAACAAAAAGCAACACAAAAACTATGAGAGTTCCCTTTAAATATAGAAAGTACAAAGATATTCATTAATATCCCATTTCAGACACATGAGAAATTCTGGCTAGTGCAGAGAGAAATAAAACAAAACTTAGAAGAAATGACGAAAAGATCACAAGATAATTTGGAATTTCAAGAGAGAATATTAGAGGTCACCAACAATAACTGCAATCACAATACTTTGGAGAAAAAGCAGAAAAGTAACTATATTACACATGACAAGTGGTTAATCTAATAAAATAGACAATTTGTTTATAAGCAAAATTTAAGACAATAAAAGCAAGTGAGCAAGCAAGGAATGAATAGACAATTCATATTTGAAAACTCTAAGCTTTGGGGATCTGATAAGAAAGCTTTGTTTGCAAAATGGCTTAATACAAATCCACATATTGGTTAGCTCTGTGATTGCTTTTCACTTTAAAATCTTATGACTACCAAAAAAAAAAAAATCCAAAATATACGAAGTATTTAAACAGACCAACAGTGGTCTCTTTACCTCTAGGTTGAACAGGTAGGCATTTAAATTGTGCTCAATTGCTTGAGACTTAATGCTATCACGTAACTTTGAAATATAATAAAACTTCTCCTTATTCCAAAAAATCCAAGAAGGAAGACTCTCAAACTCTTTTTATGAGGTCAGCATCATTCTAATTCCAAAACCAGATAAAGACACAACAAAGAAAGAAAACTACAGGCCAATATTGCTGATGAACATAGATGCTAAAATCCTCAACAAAATATTGGCAAACTGGATCCAAAAATACATTAAAAAGATCATACATCATGATCAATTGGGATTCATCCCAGGGATGCAAGGAGGGTACAATATTCGCAAATCAATAAATGTAATATATCACATAAACAAAACAAAACACAAAAATCACACAATCGTATCAATAGGTGCTGAAAAAGCATTTGATAAAGAACAGCAACCATTTATGATAAAAACACTCAGCAAAGTGGGAGCAGAGGGAGCATACCTCAAAATAATAAAGGCCATGTACAGGAAACCTACAGCCAACATCATATTCAATGGGCAAACACTAAAAGCTTTCCCCCTAAGATCAGGAACAAGACAAGGGTGTCTGCTTTTGCCACTTCTATTCAACATAGTATTGGAAGTTCTAGCCACAGTGATCAGACAAGAAATAAAAGGTATAAGAATTGGAAAGGAGGAAGTAAAACTGTCATTGTTTGCAGATGACATGATAGTGTACATAGAAAACCCTATAGCTTCCACCGAATAACTACTTGACCTAATAAGTGAATTTGGCAAAGTGGCAGGATACGATGTCAATATTCAGAAATTGGAGGCATTTTTGGACACCAACAATGAAATATCAGAAAAAGAAATAGGAAGGAGAAATCCTATTTACTATAGCAACAAGAAAAATAAAGTACCTAGGAATAAACTTAACCAAGGGGGTAAAAGACCTGTACTCAGAAAGCTACAGAACACTAAAGAAAGAAACTGAGGAAGACACAAATAAATGGAAGCATATACCATGTTCATGGAATGGAAGAATGAACATCATTAAAACGTCCACACTACCCAAAGCAATCTATAGATGCAACACAATCCCTATTAAAATACCAATGACACAGGTCATAGATATAGAACAAATACTTCAAAAATTTATATGGAGCCATAAATGACCCCAAATAGCTGTAGCAATTTTCAGAAAGAAGAACAAAGTTGGAGGGATCACAGTACCTGACATCAACTATATTACAAGCTCACTCTAATCAAAACAGCCTGGTACCAGCATAAGAACAGACACATAGATCAATGGAATAGAATAGAGAGCCCAGAAATAAACCCAAGTCTCTATGGTCAATTAATATTTGACAGAGGGGTCAGGAGCACAGAATGGAGTAAAAATAGCCTCTTCAATAAATGGTGTTGGGAGGTCTGAACAAGTACATGCAAAAAAATAAAACTAGACTACAAACGTACACCATACCCCAGAATAAACTCAAGATGGATAAGACAAATATGTCATGACGCCATAAAAGTCCTAGGGGAAAATATAGGCAATAAAATTTCAGATATTACACACAGCAATTTTTTTGCTGATATACCCTCTACGGCAAGGGATATAAAGGAAAGAATAAAGAAATGGGACTATATCAAATTAAAAAGCTTCTGCATGGCTAAAGAAAACATCAACAAAATGAAAAGGGAACCAACCATATGGGAAAACATTTGCCAATGATACCTCGGACAAGGGCTTGACCTCCAAAACATATAAAGAACTCACATGACTCCACACCAGAAATACAAACAATCCAATTAAAAAATGGGCAAAAATGGACTTCTGGCCAAGATAGATGCTTGTGTAGACACTCTTTGCTTCCTGCACAATCAAAGAACAAATTAAAAACAAAAAACAACCAGAACTGCCAGAAAATCAAACTATATGGAAGTCTGACAACCAATGAGTTGAAGAAACATTCATCCAGACTGGTAGGAGGGGTGGAGATGGGCAGATGGGGCAGAGAGGACCCATGGAAAAGCAGTGGACCAGGCTGGCAAGGCTGCGGTTGGCAGATCAGGCAGTCCCACATTTGTGTGCAGTAAGTCGGAAGGAACAACCGGGGAGCGAAACAGACCATGCAACCCAGGGTTCCCGTGAGCAAGACTAAAGCCTCAAAACCTCTGGCTGTAAAAACCTGTGTGGGTTACGGCAGCAGGAGTAACTCCCAGCCTCACAGGAGAGTTTGTTGGAGAAACCCAGGGGGTCCTAGAATGTACACAAACCCAACCACTTGAGGATCAGTACCAAAAGGGCCCAATTTGCTTGTGGGTAGCAGGGGAAGTGACTGAAAGTGGGTGAGAGCCCAGCAATCATCGTTCCCTCTCTGACCCCTGCCCCACATACAGTACCACTAACGCAGTGAAGTGGGTTGCCCGGCCCTGGTGAACACCTAAGGCTCTGACCCTTACAACGTAGTAGGAGCAGGGAGACAAAGAAATATGGCCCAAATTAAAGAACAGATCAAAACTCCAGAAAAAGAACTAAGCAATGAGAAGACAGACAACCTATCAGATACAGAGTTCAAAACACTGGTAATCACAGTTCTCACAGAAATGGTTGAGTACAGATGCAAAACAGAGGAAAAAGTGAAGATTATGCAAAGTGAAATAAAGAAAAATATACAGGGAACCAACAGTGAAGGGAAGGAAACGGACTCAAATCAACAATTTGGAGAAGGAAGAAATAAACATTCAACCAAAACAGAAGAAACAATTCAAAAAAATGAAGAGAACATTAGGAATTTCTGGGACAACATTAAATGTTCCAACATCCAAATCATTGGGGTGTGTAGGGTAAACAGAGGCAGCCTGGCTTCCTCAGCCAGATGTCTGGGCAACTAAGGGAAGCAGTTTCCCATAACCTTGAGAATGGGTCTGACAAGCAGTGTTCTCATAGCCTTGAGGTTGGGCCTGATAAGCATTCCCATAGCCTGGAGTGGGCTCACATGCGCGGAATTATGCTACGTTATACAATTTTCTGGCTTCCTGCCAGCTATGTTTGTCTTCAGTGTATAAGGGGGTATGGGTTCCCCACTGGGGGGACACAAAAGAGAGGGAAGACGTGACATGCAGTGTGACACGCAGGGTCATGCACACACACACGCAGCCTGCAGCATGTGTGGATCGCTCACCCTTGAAAAAAGGCATGCCAAGCATCCCCATGGCTCTGCGACTTTTCTTCTGTGTGCACGAATTCCGTGAACCTGTCGGGTCTTGAAAGGTCACAACACAATTGGCATAAGTGGGCAGGATTCGTCGCAGAATGGCATGGAGCTGGCACCACGCGAACCCTGGGGGCCTGGATACGTTGCAGGGCTCCTGGCGGCTTGGCCTTCCTGCCCCTCCTGCCCCAGGATCGGCCCAATATTAGTGGCGGAACCAATTCAATAGGAAAGCCCAGCAGATGGTGGGGAGACCCTAGAAAAGCCCAGCGCACATGTGGCCTTGGGCTGTGTGCTGCTTTCAGCTTTGCGAGCTGAGATGAGAACTACACTTCACCACACAGCGACGTTCCCAGAGCCTAGGGAGGGCCAGGGAGGGGGCGGAAGCTTTGAAGGCTGAAGAGGACACTGCACTTCCGGATGGAGCGAAGTCACGCAAACACCAAGGCAGAAAAAAAACCTTTGAAGGCTCGACTCTGCGCCCCGGTGAAAAGCCTCCGAGCGGCTGTGCTGCGGCAATCCCCTTCCCCTCTCAAAGTAAGCTAATCAGGGGAAAAGATGTGCGGAAACGAAACTGAGGTTCCTCCAGGCCTGCCCAGTAATAATACAGTAAAATCGCAGTAGCCTATGGTGGCTGAGGGGTAAGATTGGATCTACGTTGGGTGCTCTGGTGGCGCCTGCATCCGGAAAACTCCGCTCCAAACGTGCTAATAAGAAAAAGTGGGGAACCCCGCAGGCAAGTAGCATGCCTTGCTGCACCTGTGGCCCAATGCCGCAGGCGCCGGAGCCAAGCATTGCCCCGATGTTCTAGAACGTGGTGCCGCGGTGGACTGGGGCCGTGCGGCTGCCGGCTCAGGTGGCTGGCCAGCATGCCATGCCCGCTGTGTTGGGCAGCACAGGGCTCACGTTCCTAGTGGCTGAGGTGCTGCCGGCTGCCGTGAGCGGAAATGGAACGCTAGCTGACCCGACGTGCCTTGGCGCCCACCTGCCCGGCCATGCTGCTCACTTTGCCCGTGGCATTCCCAGTGGGACAGCTGTTGGGAGCTGGTGATGCAACCCCGGCGGCTGCAAGGCATGCTGAAGCAGGCACGAGGGGGGAGCAGAAGGTGACTGCAATGCAGGAACCTGATCCCGGAAGGCTCGCTGATAGGAAGAAGCGTCGGTGGAGCAGGCGTCTAGGTGCACTGATGGGTGGAGTCAAAGTCTGAGCCCAGAGCCAGAAACAGTGAGCCGAAAAGCCTTCGACAGCGTTGCTCCTCTGCCCTTGGGATTTAGGTGTAGATGGTATTATGTGCACCATTCCCTGCTGCTTGAAGTGGAGCCTGTGCCTGGTTTGTTCTGCAAGCCCCTGCTCCAGAGGAGGGGGGCCAGAGAGCCACAGTGGGGCAGGCTCCTGGTCAGTGGGGGTGTGTCCTGAAGACGGCCGTCCTGTGCCTCTAAAGGACCATGTGGCCGTGCCAATCTCCCATCGAGAGAGAGGAAATATCCTTTAAAAATCTGAATGGGGGAAGGGCCAAGAAACCCATCTACAGGGGACGGGTGGGGGACAGGTTGGGACCAGAAAAGGTAAAGGCTGTGTGGCTTTCCCTAGGTATTGAGAGCCTGTTCCTCCATGAATATACTGTTTAGGTGTCCCCCATTCCTGAGTGTATCCTGGGCCCCATGTGGGGACCTGTTAAGGCTTTTTCTGGGGATACGCTGAGCATCCCGCCATAGGTCGGAGTAGCCAGTAAACAGAACTGCACACCATTGCGGCTCGTGGCTGCAAATGAAGCACTGCCCCTGACCTTGTACAGATAGTTGGGCGATGTACCAAGGGCTAACACTGTGGATCTCTACATGGCATGCAAATAAATAGTTATGCATAGGCCATTGTAGGGACAGGCCTTGTGACAAGACCCTGCGAGTTGTGGCTGCCACCCCTATACTGGGGGTGGGGTTTGTGTGGACAAAACGCTTATGGAGTGTCCTCCGGACTCATTTTAAATGAGAGGAGTGGGAGAGAGGGGAGCCCAGCTCTGGTGGAAGCCTTGCTCTACCAGACTGCAGCTCCGATTCAGCTGCAAGTACAGACTAAGGATGCTTTGCTGAAACAAGGCAAGGGGAAACAGGAAATATTCTCTTGCCCGCTTCTGAGGGCCTGGAGTGAGGGCAAACAGCCACTCGCACATGGCCTTGGGAAATAAAAGCCCCTCACATGCGTTGGGTGGCTCTTGTTGCCCCTTGGGGACAAGGGGTAGAGAGAAACTTGCAAGTAGTGCACTGTGTGATTGGGACATAGTCTCCAGTCTTAAAGGTGACATATCCGGGGCCTGCAGGCTGAGAAATGCTTCTTCATGGCACCTTGTGATTTCCCTGTGGCCCATGTTGAGTTCTCCACTGTCGTTGCATGCAAATGATGAGCCCCCAGCTGAGGTATGAAAGGTGTGGTATTCACCCCCAGGGACGCCCCCTCCTTACCGTCTTGTCCACGGACCAGAAATGTGCTTGTATATTGTCCGAGAGCAGTGACTGGCCATTGTTGGTGCCTATAACTATCTGTCTTTTCGCCCCTAGAGTGTAGAGGACTGGGTACATGCCTATGCCTCAGTGGCTAACCAATCACTGCGCTGGGTCTGCACTGAAATCCCCCTGAGCACATCTGCCGGCCTCCCATGGTGCATCTCTGCAGCTTCTGTCTACAGATAGAACAGTGAATATTCCTTGTGGAACACGACCTGAACCGATATCTGTGCTGGGCCAAAGCAGCAGTGTGACCAGCCCCGGCTATTGGTCGACTGCTCCATGAAGGGTGGCTCGGGGGTGGCTACGGGTTGGCTCAACACTGGGACCATGGGGTTGGCTGGGCTAGCCCCAACTCTGTACTGAAAGCCTCAAGGACAAACCCAAGTGGACTGAACTCCTGTGGGTCTGTGTCAGAGACATGCTTTTGGACATTGCTGGGAGGCGCAGAATGGTGTGTGGGCTGCAGTTCCCACTGGAGCCCTCTGGGTGTGTGGCTCACAAGGGTGGGCTTACCTGCCTGGGAATTGGACCAGCAGTTGTACCTAGGGGTGGCTTTATTTGTTGCTTGTTGCTGTAGTCCATACTACTGTTGTGATTTATGGGCACCCAACAGTAGATGAGTGGATCAAAAAACTGTGGTATATTTACACAATGGAATACTATGCAGCAGAAAGGAGGAAGGAGCTCCTATCCTCCACAACAGCGTGGATGGAACTGGAGAGCATTATGCTCAGCGAAATAAGTCAGGCAGTGAAAGACAGATACCATATGATCTCATGTATGAATAGAACCTAATCAACAAAACAAACATGCAAAATAGAACTAGAGACATGGAAATAAAGAACAAACTGATGGTGACTAGAGGGGAGGGGAGAGGTGGACAATGGGGGAAAAGAGGGGGAACATGTACAAAGGACCCACGGACAAGGACAATGGGGTGGGTATTGTCTTTGGGAGCAGGGGTTGGACAGGGCAAGGAAGGGCAACTGGGGGAAAAATGGGGACAACTGTAATGGAACAATAAAATAAACAAAAAAACACTCTCCTGGTGAGTTTTAGATTAAGTTGAGTATGTTCCACAACTGAAAGTTTTTCCCCTGAATAGTACCTCAACATTAATTATTAAGTTTGGCCTCAGAGAGGTCAGAAATCAATATCCAAGAGCTCTAAAATTTGAAAGCATTGAAGTACTGTCTCAGATTGTTTCTGAAAGCTGGAGGCACTGGGTGAAAAGATTAAAAGATCAAGTTTTGACTGACTTGCGAAAATGATTCTTCATAGGGAAATTATTTTCCACCATTTATTAATATCAGGACATTAGTACTTTAAAAATTTTATAATATGTATGGTGACAGAGGATTACTATGTTTATGGTGACCAGGTATATAAATGTTCAATCGCTGTGTTGTACACCTGACGCTAATATAATATGTCAACTACACTTAAAAATAAAGTTAGAAAATGCATGTAATTATATGAAAAAAAATCTTTACATACTGGTCCTTCCACAAGATGTGCAAGCACTTCATCCCACAGTTTCTGGTTTTGATGATCTTCTCTGATTAGGTGTTGTTGCTGAGGGGTTAGTTGGAAAGCCTCAACTGCTTCTGCTGAATCTGATGCTTTGAATACTTTGGAGGCACTTGGACAATCATCTAGATTTATTTAAAAATACATCAGAAAACTTACAAGTGGTTCTAAGCAGAACTATGAAATAAAAGAGTTAACTGGTACCAGTAATGTTTAGCATGAATATAACCTGCATAAAGTAACATCTAACTTCCCCTGGAGGTTAGGATACTATATATGCTGCTGTTTTGATTCTGACACTATTAAAATACAATAAAAGTATAACCCCCACACCAAATCCCCTTCGTGATGCTTTTAATTTCTTATGAATTTCTCAATTTATTCCCTTAATATTTCTCTTTGTTAGAAATTATGTTATTAGGGTTTATTTTCTGTAATCATTACCTACCATCATCCGGAGTCGGCCTCTTTGAGGCTCCACTGGCCTGCTTCTTTGACTGTCCTTTAGTCTTCTTCCCTTCCTTATCTGAAGGGTAACCTACTGGATACTGATGGGGGGGGGAGGGGAAAAGTACAATGCAGACTTAAACTTCACAGAGAAGGGGGGTTCTAGATCCTGGTGAGAAATTTAAAAAGGGGAGAGGGGAGGAATCTATTTTTTCCCTAACTGAACAACTTTATATAAAAGAAACAGACATTTAAAGAAAAAATTCAAAGGACAGAAGACTATTAAAATCCCAAATTCAGTGTAAAACCATGTAGTTTTGATTGTTAAATTCCATTTTATAATACAATGATCTCAGTTTCAGATCTAAAACAGGAAAGATAAGTTTACAGGAATTGTGACTGGGCGGCTTGAAAATTTTGAAGAACAAAGGAGAGTGGAATCTTGATATGAAGACAAGGGAAGATCAACCACAGAGCACAATAGATGGTATTCACATGTCAATGGGATTACACTAAATTGTGGGGCCAATCTAAAAAATAAAACAAACCCCACTGAAACATTAAGGGCTAAATTTCTTATCTCTTAAAAATTGGGGGTGGGCAGGTAGTAAAAGCTTTTAGAAAACCTAAATGCCACTAAATTACTGAATTCTTTATCAGCCAAAGGTCAGGCTTTAAGGACTAAATTCTACCTATAATCATTCTGTTTTACTGGCTACCTTTTTTTCCTTTGGGATATGCTTTGTGATAACACTCATGTTTAAAGCTCAATGTTTCAGTCTTCATCAATGATACAGTAACTCAGTAGATGGGCTTATATGCTGCTGTTCAGTTTCACGTCTAACCTTTCTAGAACATTCTTTGATAAACAATGGATCGGAAAAAATCTTTTAAAAATGGATTTAACAAAAGGTTTTGGTTTTTAAAAATATGTTACAAAAAGAATTACAGTTGACCCTTGAACAACAAAGGTTTGACGTGTGTGGGTCCACTTATGTGTGAATTCTTTTCAATAAATATGTTGGAAAATTTTTTTTGGAGATTTCACTACATGAATTGCTATACCTATAAGTAAATATAAATTTCTTTTTCACATTATCCTTTTATTTTTCATGTCTATTGTTATAACATGAATAGTATCTACAGTGTTTTGTATCATGTAAGACAATATTGATGTAGGTTGACAAGTCATCTTGTAAAAAAATGACATAAGCTTACAGTATCAATAACTACAATACTGTAAATGCATTTTCTCTATCTTGGATTTTTCTTAATAACATTTTCTTTAGCTTTATTGTAAGAACACAGTATACAATACATATACAAAATATGTCAATAGTCTGTTTATCTTATTAGTAAGGTTTCTGGAAAACAATGTTATTAGTACTTAAGTTTTTGTAGAATCGAAAGTTATACGTGGCCCTTTGACTGTGTCGGGCTTGACGCCCCTAACCGCCATGTTGTTCAAGGGTCAACTGCATTTTGGCAGTTATTTTAGCAGCTGATGGGTCTCATTTAAACAATAACTTCTATGGACTTAAAAAGAAAACAAAAATAGAAACAGACTTGCACTAGAAGACACACACTCACCTGCCTGGGTGGTCAGACACTTGCCCATAGTTCAGCCCCTACACATGCAGTGTGGGCAGAGCCAGGGAAAATGACAAAGCTGGTAGTCTTTACGGAAAGCACAACAATGCGAATGATGGAAGATGAAGTCAAACCATGCAAGTCAGTGTCAGGGACAAAGTCTAGGGTGTATAGGGAGTGGAAGGGGAATGCAGCCATACCATCCACTATGCACACAAAACCAACGAAGTCTTATATGAGTTAACAGCTGAGCATGGGCAAAGGGAAAAAAAAGGCACAACACTAAAGGTGGTGACAGGACAGGGAAGCAGCTTTGAGGGGGAAGAGAGAAAAGGGGTGAGGAAAAGTGAGAAGGGTAGGAAGCAGACCACTCTTATAAGCCACCTCCCCCCTTCCCCTACTAGAGACACACCCCCTGTGCCATCTGGGATAAACTTCCCTTCTCAAGGTCTCCTACACCTAAATTTTAGGTATCCCTTTTTGTCATACTTCAAGTGATTTCCACACTGAATTGAAAACACTTTTCATTGACCAGCCCAACTTTTCCCAAGAACAATTCTTGGTCTGAGGGCAGTCTGACACCTAGGATGCTACCTTCTTATTGCTTTTCCTTCTGTATCCTTGCATGATCTCATTTTCACCCCTTACCATCCACTGATCAACTGCTGTGGGTTATATCCAGTGTTAAAGCATGTTGATAGTAGAGGTGTATGTTTTTATGACTATACAAGTAGCCTAGACAAATGTAATCTAACCTGTAAACGTAGGCATAATCTCCTTGATCGCTCTATTCCTTCTGAGGTCCAAGGAGCAGGTTCAACATCATCTCTTCTTAAAAGATAGCGCCAAACCAGGAATCCATGGCTTGATGAAATCTCAGGCCAGTATTTCACCACCTAAATCACAGTATTTCAGTAGTACTTTGAGATTTAAAGTTCAAACATATGTCATCATATTAGTGGTTTAAACTTGCCAAAACTAACTCCAACTTCAAAAGGTACTTGTTTTGCTGTAATAGTAAACGAATTAAGAATATTACCAAAATATTATTTTGACTATATTTCTTATTAAGTTCCCATATAAGTATAGATTACTGTAAGTTTGAAATACTAGTAAGATTATGCTTATTCATAGAATTTTACATAATAGTAATAGAAATGGCGGCAGCAGATGCCTCTGTTTTCTAAACAAAGAATACAACCTATATTAAAAATCATAATGTGCCCTGCTTAAAAATCTATTGCAGTTAAAATCATTCTGAAAGATACATAAGAATCAAGATCTATAATGGCCAAGTTATTTAAATGGTTTTATCAGAGAAGAAAAGTATAAAATGCTTAACCCAAAATATTGCTCTGCCCTTATGGGCTTGAAATTAACCTTAAAAGTATCAAAGTTAAGAGCTCACTTTCTGCATCTGCTACAGTTCCAGAAAAAGTAGAAATACCAACTAGGATGGTCTAATGTTTCCTCCAGCCCACCCACAACAAAGTAGTTCCCTGTGGCAGTAACCCTGTCCTGAAAGCCCGGGAAGAATGACTAACAAGAGGTCATGCCAGATAGAGCACCTTATAAATGCCATCATATCTGTTGCCTTCTTCAGGAGCATATTTGCTGATCTTCCTCCCTTTAAAACTGCGTATCACTCTGACTGGCTTACCAGCTCTCCAATTCCGAGATTCTGCTCCAATTTTATCATCCAATGGAGCATCACAGTTTAGGGCCAATGCCCTAAAAAATAAAGCAAAGTCTTTATACCAAGTAATCTTTCTTCAAGTATATAATCGCATCATTAGCTCAATTAAAAGGTGAATTATGCCTTACCTGATGGTTAAGATTCTATGATTCTTTCCATATTATTCCAGATAATAGGATTATGCTTTCCCCCACCAGCAGAGAAGACAAATCAGTTTTCTGATGTCACCCCCAAGCCAGGGGATTGGTTCTCAGATAGCCTGTAGGGTTCTTCTGAAAGTAATAACATCTGTGCCACGTATAATAGAAAACAACTAGAAATACACGGAATTTTCTTTAAATAACGTTTGTTGAGGAAAGGGAAAAAGTTGGAAAACTAAAGCAACCAATTGTTGTAATATTATTTTTGATAGGGAGTGAGGTAAATTGCTGGAGTAATGTAGAAAAAAATTCAGAAAAATAAATTTGTCAGCAAGGTACGAATGACCTCTCTAGGTCAGCTTTCCACATTCCAGACAACAGATTCCTTGAAGTTGAGAAGATATTAAGAACAAGTTCAATATGAGAATATCCTTTAAAGACCTCTGGTAAAAAACATAAGTTTAAATAAAAATGAAGCATTCAAATGTCTGTGCTAAGTCATGACAAAGATTTCTGGCTGCTCAAGATCACTGCGTTTTACTGATGACACATGAACAGGAGGAACACTGAGCTGGAAGCAACACCTGACTCAGCTAAAGCTGCTAAAGTATGCATCCTGAGTATGCATACTCACTTAGCAGTAATTAATCAGTAAGGTTATTACACGTTAGAAGACCTTTCTTGGGGAACTTAGTCCTGCCCCCCCAAAAAACCCAAAAACCAAAACCAAAACCAAAAAACCTCACCAAACTAGAATCTATTTAAAATTAGTATTTTCCCTCTAAGATACCTACTTCCTAACTTAGGTGAAAAGAAACCACTGACAACATGTGAGGTCAAAAATACACAGACATACCCTGGCTGGTGTGGCTCAGTGGACTGAGCGCCGGCCTGTGGACAGAAAGGTCACCAGTTCGATTTCCAGCTAGGGCACATGCCTGGGTTGCAGGCCGGGTCCCCAGTTGGGGGCATGCAAGAGGCAACCCATCAATATTTCACACACTGATGTTTCTCTCCTTCTCTTTCTGCCTCCAGTTCCCTCTCTCAAAAAATTAGTAAAATCTTTTAAAAAATTACATAGACACATACCACCTTGTGAAATCAGATATGATACAAAATGTCTGTTCAGAGTATAGTTCTCTTAGCAGGCTCAAAAAATAGGCCTTAAGGGTAAAAGACGGATCCACTAAAATATCTTGATAAAAAAACTATCTTGATCATAGTTATACTGTTCAAGTAAATGAACTTAAGTGTTTCTTAAAAAACAAAAAAAAACAAAAGAAAAACAAACAAACAAACAAACAAAAAAACCCTTTAATAGGTGTGGCCAAAGAGTTAAAGCTTACCACGTTATGTGTTACCTCAAAGGGAGATGCATTAAAACTCTGGGAGGCAGAAGAAAATATAGCTATCAACTCTACAGTTAGTATTGTATCTTATTTATGGAATAGTTATCTCAATACATACTTCATCTTCTTAAAGAGTTAACATAAGGATAAATACTATCTTCATGTTAATGAATGGAATGCTTTGGTGCTCAGTTACCTTTAGTCGTAATGACAGCCACCACTAACTGGCATTCATTCACTTCTAGTTTAGTATAAGTATTCAGGCTGTTCAAGTATGTGAAGAGTCCAAGAGGATGAAACTAGCCAAAACAACAAGACTCTTCAACTACTCTATCCACAGCTCAATCGGTTGCCTTTAACTGCCCTGATAAAGGATGGTCAGGTTACCTTGCTGCCCTTTTCAGTTTCATAAAGTAGAAGAGCTGAGAAGAAATAGGAACAAACTTCTCAAAAGCAAAAAGCAGGTATCAAACTACCTCTTAGCAGGGTAGCAAAAATGAACTGGACCATATACTAGTCAGGAAAGAGTATACTGTAGGTCAGAACTAAGGACCTTTCACTTCAGTTTTCATGTTTATAAAATATATAGTACCTCTGCCCAAAAGGTCTTCACAATTAATCACAAGGCACATTCACAGCTTAATGTATAAATTAACTAAATGGATGTTAGAGTCCCTATATCAGTCCTAAAGCATTTTGAGTTAATAATCATTTTCACTACCTTCCTTTTAAAACATTTTTACTACTTGACAATTATTTTGTAATGAAATTATAACATGGTTAACAGGGTACACTTATTAGATTCTTCAAAAGGTTGAAAAGAATCTACTATGTATACTTCAAGTGCAGGTAGTCATGAAAGAAGTTTCATTCAAGCAAAATAATCTATTATTATTAAAGGGAAAAATATAATTTTCAGATCTTACAACCTAGAAAAGCCTTTTGCAAATTCAAGTCACATTTTCATTGATGAAAACACATCAAAATATTTCTAACTCATTTTAAGATTATTCCTCCTAAAGAGCTGCTCCCTTGCTAGAAAAAGACTAGCTAGTGACTGGACTCCTGCCTCAGGAATGTTTTCACCAGCAAATCTGACCTGTCTCCTCTGCTGGTTCAGTAAAATAATCCTACTGTCAGAAATAATATAGAAGGAAGACATGAAAACAGATTCTGTATAACTTGGTATGCAACAAAGTCTTGAAATCATACTGGTATATTTTTTACTTCACATGTTAATCAGAAATTATGGGCACACTGCTTAAACCACGTGATTTAAACTCAAGAAAGTAAAAAATACTCCCTTTTACTCAATAACCCACAAAATACCCTTATTAACAGAATACAAAAATTTAAACTTTATGAAATGATTACAAAATTAGCATGACAAGTTATAATGTAGTCATTGCTATCTGATGGTTTGTCTGGGTTACTTTATTTTTGATATTAGCATGCATTTATGAAATAAAATATTTTGAAAGTATTACATTTTCTTTCCCATGGAAGCTGGATGTCATCAATACATCTACAGAATTAAGGTCAACACAAGGTGGCTCTTTCGTAATGCCTTATGAGTATTTAGTTTAAAAAGTCACTTTTGTCATAAAGGTTCTCTAATATTTAAAGAATATGATTATTATAAATCCTAAAAACACCTTGAATGTAGTTCTCATTTAGTTATTTGATGTGTATAATTGTTGCTCCCAAACATAACCTTGTTCCACATTAGTGTGTCTTTTCTAAAGAGAACTTTGTCACTTTAAAAGATAAATCTGTGTTGAGTAGAACATAGTAGGGTAGTAGATAAGCCACCTTGTCCTCAATTTCACTTATATTACATAGGCTCCTCTCTTTCAAAGGTTTTAACATGTTTTCAAATGCAAAGCACATGTATTAAGATTGGGAATTATACCATTTTAAAAATAATAATAATTCAAAGAAATAAGATGTTTGTAAAAAATTGTATTATAAGGTCATGGGGTTTTAATTTTAGATCTTTAACTTTCAAGTTAAGATTTTCCTCTATAGTCTAAGTTATAAATTACAGTCCTATAACCAAACATTTATACAAAGTCCATATTTTAAATAGTCTTTACAAACTCTAACAATAAAGAGTACCTGTTCATGTTTGTTAATGTTTGATCAGCCGATGGTGCACCAATTCTTTTATTGCCAGCAAGGTTTTTACCACCACTCCCAGTGTATGTGAACTCATCACCTCGGTCCTGCAGGAGAAGATTTTTTTATCATTAAGACACCTAAACTCAAGTACAATTTCATCAAGTCTTGTTTCAGAGTCAGAACATTTGGTTAGGATTCTCTCAAGGTATCTACCAAAATAAGGCCCAATTCAAATGTAATCTTATGTGTAGTATACCTTCAAGTTATATCACTTGATACAAAGATTTCATTTTGAAGTTACACACATCCAAGCACTGCTATTCTCATACTATACATATATAATCAAATAATCTATAGAATGTTATAGTTAGATCTTATGGGTTGGGAATATTTTTTCACTTAGTTCAGTGTTATTAAAATAAACTTATCAATATTAGCTTCTAGGTTCTTTATGGAGTACCATTTTAATAAATACACCATTAACTGACTTCCCAACAGCAATCTACACCACACCCATATTTGCTGCTGTATTTCAACTTTAAAATCCTAACAGCATGGTAAGTTCCTCACATTTCACACTCTATGAGTTAACTCAAATTACATTAAGGTAAAATAATTACCCATCATTAAGTTGCATAAAGTGTCTACCAGATGTGGCAAATAAAAAAATAAAAGCCAAAAGAAATGGATGATACATGAACTAGCTCCATTAATATTTCTGTAGTAGCTATAAATTCAAATAGGTATTATTGAAGGAATTCTAATAAATAAGTACACCTAGTACAGCCCAGAACACTTCGATTGATCAGAAAGTTCTCCAAATGATATCTGGATTGACTTCACAATGCTTATATTCATAACCCTGTCTACTTTGAAATTATAATTGTGGTAGTCTATAATGAAAAATGTAGTGGGAACTTAGAAGCATATAAGAGGGACAACCTAAGCTAAACAATGTTTAAAACAGAAGAACAAAAGCACTTCTGATTATTCTTTAAGCAGCTAACAATCAAGTAAAAATGGTTAAAAATCTGTTATTAACTCCTCTATACTTTAATCTTTATATCAACAAAAACTTTTAATTATCACTCGTGGGGAAAAAACTGTCAGAACTGTCAATATTATTTCAGACTATTTGCCCCACGAAAAATGATCTGTCTAAATTTGTTGCATCTTCTAGTTCATGCTCTACTAAGCTATACTCCCGTGAGGCAGTAGCTTAAACGCAAGATGGATGCCTGGGAAAAGCTCACATAAAGATGCTATCATTTACATAGGGGATACAGTCTGCCCCAGAGTGACTAAATTTCCCAGTCTTCCAATCTCTACTCTTCTCTAAGCTATAACGCAGCTGCCTACCACAATAAGCTGGGAGCTCCCAGTCCTGCCATCATCACTCTTACCAAGTAAAAGACCATCTCAGTCTTCTCACCTGCCACCCATCAAAAGACTATCAGATAAATATCCTACAGTACAATTAAAATCATTACATTTTCCCCAGATAACTGTAATGGTTCCTTAACTCAAGGCTGTCTAGAATATAACCTTAATTTTTGCCAGTTTCTCTCTCATAATACCCCTTCCATGCCCATAAAACTGGGCACTACCACTACTACTGATAATACCTACCTAATACTTACTATGTGTGAAGGTTAGGCTAAGCATTTCACATATGATTAATTCATTTAATCCTCACATCAACCCTATGAGGAAGGTCTTACAAACCCTATTTTATAGATGAGGCAGAGGGGTTCAGTCACTTGCCTAAGGTCACACAGCTAGTAAGAGATGGCACCAGGACACAAAACCAAACAGCTTGGCTCCAGAGTCTGTTCCTGATCACTGAGTAAAATACTTCCCAGGACAACTCTAAGAGGCAGATCACCTCATTTTTCAAGTGAGGTCGCCAAAATCAAGGCACAAAGCTAGCATTTGATTAATTCAAGTTACTAGACTAAAATGTTAACTACTTTATCAGCAGGTATTCAGTAGTTTCATGCCCATTCATCTAAACAGAAAAAAAATTCATTGGCTCCATGAATGTTATACCAAATTAAAGATCTCAGAAGAATTTTTTTCTTGAATGAGAAAAGTTTATTTAGTCTTCCTCCACCTACTTCTGTAGATATGATTAAGATCAAAAGATTGAAAATACTTACAAAAGAGCATGTCTCCAGATATATCTTAGGTGGAAATTAAGCCTAAGTATTTTAGTCCTAAAAGAAATTGTTCTCTACATCATATAACAGAATTAACAGCTTACGACATCTCATTGGCATTTTTCTCCACAAATGTTTTATGTGTGACTAGTAACTATACTCAAAAGATGGAAAAAAGGGGAGTGACAACACCCATCTCACTTCAACTTTGTACTTGTTTTTAGCTTTACAATTATATTTTTACATGTTTCATATATTTAAGATAAACTTCTGATCCAAACCACAGAACTGTCTGAATCCTTATTATATGCCTCCGACTACATAAATTAATTCATTTGAAATCAATAACTTTCTGATATAAAATTATAATACTGTTTTTTTCTATTTTACACATGGGGAAACAGGTTTAATGGAGTTAAATACTTTGGCCAAGGTCCCACACACAAATGTCAGAGTCCAGATCAAATACAATTGGCTGGTCATGAAAAACATATGTTAAAGAGACTCCACTTCAGTTGGTTATTCTTACAGAGCCTTAAAAATATTCTCAGTGCTGATTTCAATAAACTACATAACATTTTTGTATTTCTGAAAAATACTTAAAGATACTGCTTCAAAATATCACGTCAACTACCATAAAGTCCAGCAATTGTACTCTGGGTATTTATCCCAGAGCACTGAAGACCTTCGCTGAGGAAAAACAAACGAACAAACACCTGTACACGAATGTTTACTGCAGCTTTATTCATAGTAGACAAAAATTGGGAATAACCCAATTCTAGAGGTTCTTCTAGAGGTGAATGGTTAAACAAACTGTGGTACACATATACCATGGACTACTCAACAATAAAAATAGTGATACATACCATAATTTGAGAATTATGCTGAGCAAAAAAAGAATTTCCAAAGGTTATATACTGTATGAATCCACTTATAAAGATTTTTGAAGTGACAAAATGTTAGAAATGGAGAATGGATTAGTGGATGTCAGGGGTTAAGAAGGGGCTGTGAGAGTAGATATAGTATATGTGGCCATAAAAGGGCAACACTAAGGATCCCTGTGGTAAGGAAAATAAATGTTCAGTGTCCTGAATGTATCATGTCAATATCCTGGTTGTGATTCTGTTCTATAAATTTTGTAAAATGTACCACTGAGGGAAGACAAGGGCACAAAAATCTCTGTACTGTTTCTAATGCTAAATGTCAACCTAAAATTATCCCATAATTATTAGTTTAAGTTTTAAAACATGAGCTCTATAGAAAATGTGAGTATTTTCACTGCAATAATTAGTTACCACATATATATAAATCAAAACAATGCACACAAAAATTAAATACTGCCAACTGATTTACCTTTTAACTTATATAGAACTGGCTACACTTCGACATAAACATTATACTGAAAAGAGACAGGATTTGATATACCCTAGATAAAACTTTTGTATTTTACTGAATAATCAAAACAGGTTCTAAAGTAAAAGTTGTGTCATGACTTACTACTTCATCTGCAAATCCACCAGCCAGGACAAGAGAATAAGCCCCATCATTACTTCGACCATGAATTCCGCCAACATGGGGCCTATGTACACCAGCTTCACTCACCTATAAAATAAACAGTCTCAAAATACCTTTAAACAATTAAGTTACATTTACAAAATGCTTTCACATATTCCATTGGACCTAAAAGCCTCCAATTAAGAACTGCATGTTGCTCAGTGTTCTACCTTTTGCTCAGTGACTGATTCTATCCAACCATATATCCCTTAGGTACTAAGCTGATGACTCTTAGAAGTGCTCAGGCTTAGAACTCTGAGTTTAACTATAATAATCATCTTATATCTATTGCTAATAACAGCCCAATCTGGGTAAACAAGAATTTACTATCAGTGCTACAGATCTCTTCCCTTATGTCTTGTCTTTGATTATGGCACTGTTCCTAGCCATGTTAGATACACAACAGTAATTTTAGCCTCATGCTTCTCCTTTATTATCCAAATCCATTTATTTGGCCACGAATGCTGCTGATCCAATCTCCCAAATCCTTTTCTTTTTTTCTCCATCCACTGCTATAATGTTAGTTTGAGTCATTAATGCTTAAAACTAGGCCCTCTTTCGCTGCCTCCAATTTTGTTCCTTCAAACCCATTCTACCCATCACAAACAGAATGATCCTTTAAAGAAGGAATCTGCTTTTAATTTTCAACTGCTTAAAATATATTAAATGGTCTGACAGTCACTCTATAAGAACCCAAGTATTATACACTGTCCTCTCTCAATCTGGTTCCTACCTCCAATCTCCAGCTTCTCCTTCACGGAGCCTCTATGTTTCAACCAAAGCTACTCAATGTTACTCAAACTTTACTACTTAGCTTACTCGTATTATTTTACTACTTCAATGGTCTGTTATTTTTTCCATATACCTTCAAATCTAGCTCACTGAAACAAGTGTCACTTCTTTCTGTACTTCAGACTCCCTGAGTGAAGTACTATAATTCATCTGCTTAACATAAAATTGTTTGTCCTAATCGGTATGGCTCAGTTGGTTGGGCATCAGCCCGCAAGCAAAAGGTAGTCAGTTCAATTCTGGGTAAGGGTACATGCCTAGGTTGTGGGTTCATCCTCGGTCAGGGAGTGTGAGAGGAAACATCTCTGTCTCTCTCTCACAATGATGTTTCCCTCCCTCTCTTTCTCCCTCCTGCCCCCTCCTCTCTAAAAATAAATACTTTAAACAAATTTAAAAAACCCCAAAACAAACAACTGTTTTAAAATTCAAGTCTGAGTAGTGGGCTAGGGAAGAAGGCACATTAGAAGCCCATGAGAAGCTGGTATGGGCAACAGAACCTGGATTTAGTCCTTGGAAACACCAGGTACCTCAGAAGATAGGACCACCTGATTCCCAACCTCACCAGCCCTGAAAATAATACATCTGTTTTAAATCTTCCCCACTTCCTACATGGCAAATCCATCTTTCCAGCTGCTAAGGCCAGCAAACTCAAAATATTCTTAGACTGTATTAATGGGACTTTTAGGGTTTGGGAATGAATTAGTGACACCTAGACAAAAAAATAAAGCAATCAAAGACAGTCAAAAGTACACAGTGTATTTTTACTCTATTTATGTTTTATTATATTGTATTTATTTATAGTATTTTTACTGTTTATAGATCCAAAGTCATAATAATATAAAACCTTGAATAGTGATTTAGCCAAATTATTTTATTTTGTGATGGAAGGACAGAGTGTATTAAACTAAACTGTTCATCTTCTATAGAAGGAAGTTAATAAAACTAATGTAATAAGACAAAAGGCAGTATAAACACTTATTTAGAAGGAGGTAAATCCAGAAGAAAACATCTAAAATGTTAAAGTGGTTGTCTCTGATGAACCAATTTATCATTGAAAATGGGGACAAAAAAGGGGTGGGTTTTTAAAGTATGCCATATACTAGTATTTAACTTTTTGAGCTATGTATATGTATTACACTACTTTAATTTTAAAATGTTATCATTCTACTCTAATTTAAAGATCAAGCTCCTCTAATTGCAAAATGTTCTACCTAAGATTTCCCCCCCCACATTAAGTTTTAGAAGGGTAATGATAAAATTACCTTTGGCTTTCTAAAGAAGAAATCAGGAATAAATACAATAGAGCCTTCTTTAAGGAGAAGAAGTAATTTTATCTTAGGATTATCTGGTAGTTCCTCTGACCAATATCTTAACAATCATTCAGAATGGTAAGCCTCAAAGAAAACACCTAAAGTGAGCTTTCTTGTAGTTTAATGACATTAGATGAGAACTTACTATATACATGACAAAAGGAAAAAAAATTAATATTGCAAATATTAAATTCTTGGCAAAAAAAATTCTTTAGAAAACTTACCAATAATGTTAACCACCATTATCAGTAACAGAAGAGAAAAACAAAATGATTCAAAGGCATAGCTGATGTCTATTTCATGAAGCATGTTTGTGAAGCTATGGGGAGGCACCTACCTATCATAATAGAAAATTTTTCATTCTAACTGAATACCGTGTGATACTACCTAGGTTAGTCCATTTATAATTAATAGATGCTAATATTTGCTACAATTAGAACTATACCCAATTCTACCCTTTCGACTAAGTCAATTTTAAAAATACCTGAACTCTAAATCTCCAAGTCGATCCAACAGGAATTCCGGGAATAGGTCCATAATGATTAGAAGGAACAATAGTACATTCTCTAGTGCGACCAACGCAGGCCATTCCCTATAAGTCACAGAACAAGCTGTTTGAGAAATCAGTAATACTACATCTTAAAGCCCTTAGATCCCATAATATGTGAATCAAATAGAAACCTATTTATGATTAATATATAATTTATATTATTAAATTCAATTAATAATTATAAATTAACAATTAATAGCATTAAACAACATAGTTATTTGTTAATATTTCTGCTACTTAAGGACCATTTATACCATTACTACTATTGTTATTAAAACATTATAACTTGCATTACAGTTATTATAAACATTATAACTAGGAAGAAAAGGAGGCTTTATTCTTTACCCTGCCCCAGTCTCTCCGGCTTTCGGTACTAGCTGATGGCATCTTTGCTTTCTTTTTACTCATCTTAAGTCTTTCACCAGCCTTTACAACTTCACTGGAATCAGTTTTACAGGAAGGACAATACCTTTAAAAGGAAAAAAAAAAATCTGATAATACCACATTAAATCCAGTAACAGAATAATGACCTCTCTAGGGTAGAAGAAATTTTAAGATGTTGTAATTAGTGTGTATTACCAAGTTTCAGTTGGTACTTAAGTTTTTCAAAATATTTACAAGGTTAGGCTAGACAAAACAACAACAACATAAAAGTTGTCATTCTTTAAGAGAACACAAGATTTTATTTTCATAAATTCTCAAATTTAGATCAACAGCCAGATATAGCTGTTCAATTCAAATGGTACTATGATCTTATCACTAACCCTGAAAATGGGAATTATTTATTTGATGTTCGTATCATTAAAACAAAAGGAGCAAGAATAGATGATTCTTCTAGACTGAACACTGAACTATGCGACTCAGACATATCTCATCTAAATTTGTTATTAGAATTCTCAGTGAGAAATGTATAGTCTATTATAGCAAATTTTCAAGGATGTTTATTTATATTAGCCTTATCCCTAGCTAATTTTAATTTCTTATACTTGCTTTTCTTTTAGCTTACTTGTAGTTAGTCACGCTGATATAACCTGTACAGGATACCTCAGAGTTACTGTGGGTTTGGTTCCAGGTGACTACAATAAAGTGAGTATTACAATAAAGCTTGTTATAATCTGTTTGCTGATAGAGTGTCTTGCCTTCAATTTGTAAAAAATTAAGACATCTGTGAAGCACAATAAATGAGGTATGCCATTGTATCATTCTAAAGTCTTAAGTTACTTCTAAAAAACAAAGTGTAAGTATCTACTGAATGAAATGGGCTATTCTGTGTCACTGATGAATGGAATAACTTAAAGACTGACTGGCCACCTCCCTCATTAATTAAAAATTTTTGTCTATACTTTCCATTTCATAATTATCCATTCCATTTGGCCTACAGAACAAAGATGACGCTTATGCCCAACTAGATAATTTTAACAGTTTAATTACGAGACATCTCATTTAGTGCTATATGAAAGAAAAATGTAAACAATTCAGCCCCTGATTCTGAGAAAATTAGTTAGGCAGAGAGATACAGACATAAATTCAAGGCAAAATTAAGTATGAGAGGGCAATAAATACTAGCAAGTGAAATTTCCCCTAATCAGGAAAGCTTCCAAAAATCAATTTAAGACAGCATTTTACCTGCTGTGCTAGCATTTACAATGGTAACTTTATCAAAGATCTTATAGTTAAAACAGGTATTATCTCTCTCAGATGAGAAAATAAGTTAAGAGGTTAAATATCCAAACAACATGATTTAGAGAAGTAGAAAAGATTTAGGTTGAGTTCCAGGTGAAGTGAAAAACTTTGATATGAATCCTTGATATGTAGAGGTATTCCACGGAGTAATCTAAGCCAGGCTTCTAATTATATGATCCTAAAGTCACCCCTGGGATCTATTCCTTCATCAGGTTTGTTCAGAACCTGATGCCAGACACTATTTTGATGCTGGGGATAAATATTTGTGATCAAAATGCCTGTACAGAGTAGTTAAGGAAAACTAGTACATACAATGAAACAATTTCAGAAACAGTAAGTGCGTTCTATAAAGGAAATACTTTAGTGTTTTCTGAGTGTGCTAAGAGTGATTAGAAATACTATGTGTGTTTAGATAGTTAAAGCTTTTGGGGTAGTATTCCAGCTGAGATCATAGGAGTCAGTGATAAGCAGCAGCCAGGGAAGGCATTTCAGGCAAAGAGACATGAAGTGTAAAGGACCTTAGAAAGGAAGGAATGATATGCTTTAAAGAGCATAAAGGTGGACGTGGCTTAAGTTCAGTTAATAAAACGGATAAGTGATGAGGTCAGAGAGTAGACAGGGGCTAGGTCATAGATGGAGAGGGCTTAGATTTTATTTTCAGTGCAATAGAAAGAAATTAGGGGTTTCAACAGGTGAGTAACCTAATTTAGAACTTTGGAAGATCACTCTGCCACTATGGCAGAAAAGCTGGTGAGCAATGTGAAAGCAAGGAGACTAGTTAGGCATTTATTATAGCAGTTCAGGGAAGTGATGATTGTTTGGACTGGTGGGTGAAAAGAGAGAAAGATTATGGAGAACTGACCAGATATGCTCTTATATTATTGGATGTAGAGTATACAAGGTGGGTGGTAAAGTGAATCAAGGATTCCCTCACTAATTTTGGACTCAATAATTTTGTGATGTCAGGCAAGTAAGCGGTTGAATATAGGAATATAAAGCCCAGGGGAGGTTAGATCTGGAGATAGAAGTTCAGAACCATTAGGTTGGTATATAGAGTCTCATGACTGGATGAGGTCATCTAGGAAGCAGGCGTGAAGACAATAAATGAGTAGTGCTTTCAGAAACTCTGAAACTGGTAGGTGAGAGAAGACCAACAAAAGATTGAGGTACACGTGAAGTAGGAGAAAAATTAGATCTATGATATCATACAATCTCTAAAAACAGCAGCTGAGCAGTACAGTAAGGAGAGGACTGCGAAGTCACCATTGGGTTTGACAATGGAATGTGTTTGTGGGCCTGACATAAGCTGACAAGAGCAGTGGGAGAGTCAGACTGAGTGTTGAGGTATGAATGGAAGGAGAGGAAATAAAAATAATCAGCATGGAATGCTCTTGAGAAGCTTTGCCATGAAGGGAGCAGAGAAATGGAATAGGCAGGTGGTAGGAGGAATGGGATCAAGGGAGGGGTGTGTGTTTGTGTGTGTTTTGAAAACTCAACAAGATTAGAGGATACTGGTGAGAATAACCTATAATGGCAATTCAGGAGAGGAATTCACTGTAGAAGTAAAATTCTTGAAAAGGCAAAGGATATGGAATTGTGAAAGAAAGTAGAGGGGCTTGCATTTTAGAGAAGTGGGAAAATATCACCCGTGGAAACAAAAGAAAAATATGACACATCAGAGGAAATATAGTTACTGGTGATGATAAAATTCAGGATGTGACCATGTGAAGTAGGGGGTGAAAAAAAGAAGTTACATCCCTTCCTTTCTTCCATCACTCCTATATCCTGTTATAATACAATAAAAACCTTCCTAAAAGTGGGGGAGAGGGGCACACCAAAGGGATGGAGAACAATCTATTCTTTACAATGATACCAGCTACCTCATTGTGATGTTAATATTTCTGGGTGTGTCATCCTTCCAACTTAAAAAGCCTCCATGCTAGCAACCTGGCCCATAGTTTAAAGAGAAAAAACATAATACGATATTAAAAAGTTCATCATAATTTTGGACATATTTTCCCCAGTCTTCTAAGTATTTCTTTTTGTAACTAAGTCAATAGAAGAAATATTTTGTCATGTGTATTTGACCTCAGTGCCTGGTTCTATTTATTAACCTCACAGTATTAAGTATTTGTCCAATAATCCATATAAAGCATTTTGTTAGTGTCTAGCATTTATTAAGTGCTTAGTAACTATTAAGTACTATAAAACATAACAGGTACATCTAAAATAATTGGGGGTTAGAAGGAACCATCCACAAAGGCTTCCCCAATTAAGTCATATTCAAGTAAAAACTGGAAGAATGAATACTATCCTGAAGTTAAGCAAAGAGGAAAATGTTTCCAAGAGAAAACGTGTCAAGTGTAAAGCCCAGAGGAGAGAAAGAAAATGGCTTATTTAAAGAGCTACAAGGTATTTAATCTGGCTAGAGTAACCTTGGCCAGGTAGTTCAGTTAGAGCATTGTCTCAATATGCCAAGGTTGTGGGTTTGATCCCTAGTCAGGGTACTTACAAGAAGCAACTGATGAATGCATAAATAAGTGGAACAACAAATCAATGTATGTCTTTCTCTCTTCTCCTTCCTCTCCCTCTAAAATCAATAAATAAAATTTTTAAAAAGCCTATTATATAATCTGGCTATAGCACAGAATATTTGGGGAAATGGAAAGAAGTGGTAAGAGATATAGCTGGAGAAATTAACTACAAAATATTTGTGCAGGACCCTGTAAGACAACATAAAGCCTCTGAAGAAAAGGAGTAACACAATCAGATTTGCATTTTTGAAAGAACATAAGACTCCATACTGGAGAAGAGACTGGAGGGGTTAAATACGGAGCTAGAGGCCAGTTCAGAAGCTGTGGTAATACATGAATGAAGGTATCAATGCCAAATAACCATTGGCTATAAAATGTTAAGTACTTTAATATACATTATGTATTCTTAGAAATCTATGTTTGGTGATTCAAACAGCTATTTCACATTCAATTTTTAACATAGCAACAACAAAAATACCCTAATAATCATACCAGTATTCCTCTTCAGGGACCTTATCCAAAGGTGGATTCAGGCAGTAAATATGATAGGCCATGTTACATTCATCACATAGAAGTTGCATATTGGGTTCCTGTTTTCCACCACATATATGACAGGAGCAAGAATGGCATTTCTTGTCTGGGTCTCCACCGCATAAGTCACATTCGGGGTCATTTTTCCCTATTAAGAATAAAATATAGCAAGCCTAGTCTTAAAATCATTTTTATATATATACATAAATCTTCTAAAGAAAATCCTATGAAAATATCACACAGCTTTTTTAATGAAGAGAATGAAACCATCAAGTATGGACTTGTGAATCAAATTTTCAGGAATGGGGCCCAGGCATGTGCCGGTAATAAACCTAATTACACCCAACCATGAGGGTAATGAACTTCTGTCCTAAAAACTTTTAAATTTATATTGACTAGACTCAGGGTTCCCCAAATGGGCACCAATGCAGTGAACTCACTGGGGCACCATAAGATATCTTAAAATTTCAAGGGAAATAAAATACTTTGTCAAAAAAAGTTGTTTGGACCTAATTACTTAATAAATGGAACTGTTATGTACCATCTGTCCTGCAGATCCAAACCTTTCTTTGGGTGGGCTGAACTAGGAGAGAGAGGGCTGTTAAGAGTCAGCAAGCCCACTTTAATTCTCATAGAAGCTATATGCTCCCAGTATTTTCTTTATTAGTAATATAAGTGGCATTTCTAATTCAGTTGATTTTCATCTTACTTGCCAATTGGCTCAGAAGTCTGGCAAGTTAAGAAGTGCCATTTACTGGCCCCTCTCCATCTAAATACAAACACCTTTTGACAAAGTCTTCCCCTGAAATTTTAAAATATACATAGGTGCACAAAAAGTCTTATAGTAATGTTTATAATACCAAAAGTTAAACTTAAATGTCAATGAAAAGAGGAATAGTTGTAAAGACTTTTATGAAAAACACAGGTAAATTTGTAAGAACTATTAATAGAGAAAGTCAGGTATATTAAATTTGAAAAAGAAATTGGAGGATAATTAAAAAAACCCAAAATTGTTTAAATACATAAAGATAAATTATGTAGACATAGGATGATTACGTCCTGGGAGTTCTTTATTATGTGAATTTATATAGTTCTACAATCTGAATTTCTAACAAATTGTACACAGTATATTTGTGAAGAAATTTACCTTATCAGGAGTAATCTAGTATATAAGGGAAATGGGAAAAAGTACCTGACAAATGAAACAAAGGAAGAAGAGAAAAGGCTATGACTTTAGTACTAACTTTCTGACTGATCACTGCCTACTCTTGCTAATGAAGATAATAATTTTGTTTATTTCCACTAAAGTAGCTGTGACAACATATTTAAGTAATAGAAATATGATAAACCTAAAAGGCATGTTTAGATTTTTGGTTTGGAGAGTGAGTCATCTGACCAGTGGAAATATGGTTGTGGTTCTGAAATGATTTCTTTAACATATAAGTTCAAAACCGTAGCTATAATGTGATTAGCATTAGACAGAGAACAAAAAATATATGCAGAGATACCAAGTGGAAGGAAACAGCAAGACATGAGAAAAACCTAGTCAAACTTTGTTTTCTATTGTGTTTTACTGAGAAAGACAAAGTCACATTAAATAGGTTTACTCGTCAAGTTACCTTTATTACTAAGATATAATCATATAAGTAGTCATACAAAGCATGCCTTAAGGGTCTTAACTCAAATGCAGATACATTAGCATTGCAGCCTCAAAAAATGAGAACGGCCTAGACTGGTCACATGAAAGGCTGTTTACTGATCTGTTAAAATTCTTATTTTATAATCTTGCACAATTTTGTTAAGAAGAGGTTAGGCAGGACCCCTTTTGTCTTGAACAGTTCTTTTCCAAAATATACTAGACATTGAGATGTAGCATAAAGTCAATGGATTGCTCTCCACAAAAAAATTCAGAATTGAGTGTGAGACATATAATCTATTTGAAAAGACAGCAATTGAATCATGAATGAAAACACTTAGAATCTAGTCATAACTCTGTTAGCAACTAGATGTATGATATTAAGCAAGTAAAATATGTACAATGAAGAGGTAGGGCTATATATAAACCTCACTTATTATCTCCCAGGAATTCAAGGATAAATCAGCACTATTATTCTTAGGCTCTACTAGTATAAAAATAAAGTCTCATTAGTAAAAATTAATCTTGGATGGCCATAAAATTACTGAAATGGGATTTTTAATTGGACAGAACCTATAGTAGAGAAAACAGCAAGAAAACGGCAATAAAATGCTAGTATGAGAAAATATTTCTTTGAAAACTGGTTTTATTATGAGAAAAATCCATCAGACCAAAATGGAACTTAGATGAAAACTGGTGTCTTAAAAATAAAATTCTATGGGCTAAGTTTTATACTCTTTCAAAAATTATTCCCTGGCCAATTAAAATGGTAATCGTGTACAATATATGTAGTCTAAGCCCATAAAAATATCCATACTTAAAAACTTTCCATCTGCCAATGAAAGAGGATGGGCTCCAGGTTTCTCGATCTTGAAGATTTCATTTACAAATTTTATCTGGCAGTCATTTATTTTTCCTTCGGAACCCCTGTTTAAAAAAGGAAGAAAGGTTAACTTCTGCCAGCAAACTAACCATATGCAAGTAATAATTAAAAGTCAGTGTGAAAATTCACTAAACTTTGCCTATTTACAAACTGGGATTATAGTTATTCCAATTACTCCGAGTTATTCCTTACAAAAGAAAAATAAGTCCAATAGTACGTAGCTAATATTCAAAGTTAAGTGTAATTTTAGTGTAATATTAGGAAAAAAACTTCAGAGAATGCACTTAGATTATCTGGTAAGAAGATAGCTATCTTATAAATTTAAAGACTAGATAAAATGATACTCTCAATTAAAATGAAAGACTGAAACATTCCCAATAAATACAGTTTCTAGGTAAAAAGATGACATCATTAAAAAGAAGTCTTTCAAATGCTAAGTCATATTTTTCATAGATACAATCTATACCTGTTTGCATAAGCTTCTTCAAAGCTTCCTTCTATGACAGTGGATATGTACATTTCTCCTTTTAATCTGTCAAGTTTTGCTTTATATTTTCGTAGCTATGTCACTGTGTGCATACAGATTTAAGAATCTTAAATCTTCTTATAAAATGTGTCTTTACTAATACATTCTGTACCAAAAGTGTACCTGATTTTTTATTAGCATTTGCTTAATGACATTTTCCACCCTTTCACCCTTCCTTTTAAAACTGTTTGTTAAATACACACAAATGCAGAAAAACGCACAGGCAAATGTACTATTTTTGCCCGTGTTTCTAAGACTCTAATCTATAAATTCCCACACAATCTCTTTCATCCGTGAGATTTGTTAACCACTATCATTTGTCCTATAGTCTTGATTTTGATATTTGCATCCCCAAAGTTTTGCATTCCCAAAGTATAGTTTAGTTTTTCCTGTTGTTCATATTTTCAGTAAATTGGTAGTTGGATCTGGGGCAGAGGTCAAAAACTTGGTCCGCTGCCTGTTTTTGTAAGTAAAGTTTTACTGAAGCAGCTACTCCTAACTCATTTATGTATTCTCTATGGCTGGTTTCCTGCTACAATGGCAGAGCTCAGTAGTTTTGACAGAGACCATCTGGCCACCAAAGGTTAAACTACTCACTATCTAGACCTTTAAAAAAATTATTTTTTAAAAATAGGTCCAGACCTGGTTTTAAAAGTTTAATCAAATCCAGGTTCATTTTTTGGTAAAATTATTCAGTTTTTAAAAGAAAGAGTTCCTCTAACAGCTTATGTAGTTGACCAATGAGTTTCTATATTAGGAAATCACATTATTTGAAGTGTTTCAATCAACTGTAGTTATTTTCCTTATCGATGTTCAAATTGTCTCATCTCTCACCAATGGGATCTTCCAGTTGACTCCCAAATTTTTCTGACAAAGCCTCGCAGTCTTTGTGGGCTTTCTCGTTACCTATAACACAAGATGCTCCAAGTTCACCTTGTACACTTTCTGCCTCCAGCCTGAATTATCTCTAAGGAAGCCAGGTTTCTTTTAGGTAGACATGGCATTTCAAGACCATAATTTAAGCACTAGAGAAGCTTACTGTAACTGGACTGATCACTGTTTCTAGGCTTTTTCAGTGGATAGAGCTGCAGAATTGAAACATACACATTAATACATATATACAATGCCTCATGAGTTCATACACACTTTCTGTTCAAATTTAAGACTAAAGGGTGAATTTACTTTTTAAAAAACAATTATCTGTTTCTCCTTTTTCCCCAATCAGAAAAGACACCAGTGATGCCTAAATTAGAATGCTACAAATACTTCTTTGCTTTATCCCAAAGTACACACAAGACATTCTCTCACCAGCTGTCATTATGATTTCTGAGAATGCTTTAAGATTTCTCTGTACAACTCTGACCAGTGTGGCTCAGTTGGTTGGGTGTTATCCCACAAAGCAAAAGGTCACTGGCTCTATCCCTGGCTGCGCCGTGTATGAGGCAACCGATTGATGCTTTTCTCACACAGCAATGTTTCTCTCCCTCTCCTCCTCCCTCTCTTCCCCTCCAAAAATAAAAATCTTTTAAAAAATTTCTCTGTACATTTTCCCCATGTCTTACAGCTTTATTTACAGTGTCAGGTCATATAACCATTACATACATATTATATTTTCTCCTTTCTATATCTCCTTTAGCCCTAGTTCTAAATGTAGCAATATTTTAATGTTTACAACCACTGTCAAATTCTCTTTAGTCATCCCAATGGTCTAAAGCTAGTTTTCTAGAAGATTCCCTAGGAAGGGTTCAGGAAAACGATGACTCCCCTAGTTCTTATAAGTTAAAGAGTTGTCTGCAGCCTTTATACTGATGGCCAGTTTGGCTAGACTTAAAATCCCTGGCTCACATTTTCCTGACTCATGCATGTCCCTCTGGAATACTTTCTTTGTAAAGGTGTTATCCTAATCCTAGTTCCTTATTTTTTTCTTTCTTCTAATTTTGTATGGTATTTGACATCAATGCTTTTCTTCTCTTATTTTCTTGAAACTTTAGAGGGTATGATTTCACTGAGCTTTGCTAGTTCACAGCTAGAGTTCTACAGAGCTCACTATTTTCGTTGTTGCCTTTTGGAGAAGCATTCAACACCATGGTAGTTAAAATCTAATAGGACATAAATCAGATCAGTAGTTTTCTGGGGTCATGGCTGAAGGCGGTAGTGGTGACTTTGATGGAGCCCACAGGAACTCTTTGGGGTGATCAAAATGTTCTATATCTGGATTACAGTGGTGGCACAGGTATATACACTTGTTAATATTCACTTAATATATTGTAAGTTATGCCTCAAATTACTTTAAAAAAGACATTATGGAAGTTTACTTTCTGAAATCTCCTGGCTCTATTCCTCTCCCCTATTTTTAACTGGATACTTTTTTCCTTTGTCTTTATTGTCCCTGTCCTATTCAATTTGAATTACAGGCACAGTAGTTTCTTCTCAATGTGGAGTTTTGTCCTGTATTGGAGCTATAGCTAATTTTGAGAGTTCATGGAGCTCTAATCTCTTTAGACTTCACTGCAAACTGTTTGTACTTACCCAAACTGGGGTGCCTACCCCTTCTAGCTTCAGCTGCTGTAGTTTTACCTATTGTTGCATAATAAATCACCCTAAAACTAGCAGCATAAAACAAAAATTACCTTACAGTTTCTGTGGATCAGGAATTTGGAAGCAGCTTAGCTGGGTAGGTCTGGTTCAAGATCTTTCATGAGGTTTCAGTCAAGCTGTTGATCAGGGTTGCAGTCTCATCTAAAGGCTCAACTAGGGAAAGACCAACAGGCTGTCTGAATTCTCACAACACAGCAGCTGGCTTCCCCCAGAGGAAGGGATCTGAGAGCCCAAAATGGAAGATTCAATGCTTCTATAACCCAATCACAGAAGTTGTATACAATCACTTCTGCCATATTCTGTTGTTCACACAAAGCAACCCTAGCAAAATGTGAGAGGGGACTACGCAAGGTGTATCAGAAAGCAGGAATTATTGAGGGTCATTTTGAAAGTCAGCCGCCAAGCTATTCTCAAAACTGCTTGCTTAATTTATTATTTTTGAGTTCTTGGGTCCATCATATATCTTGTACTTAGCCTCTCCTTCTACAGCCACTGACACACAGGTCTTGCAGCTTTCAGCTGTTTATCCCATCAGCTACTTATGTGTTTGTGCAGAATGCCACATCACCCAAGACAGTTGTCCATGAGTTTTTGGATTAGATATTTTAGTTGCTCTATGTTTTTATAAGGACATCTAAGGAGATTAAAAATCTTGCTATTGTCATCTTCCTCGAATTCACTCCTTGTATTTTCAACTTCTTTGACTTCATAAAGTCTTTCTAGCAAGCAGCATATGGGTTTTGTTTTCATTTTAATCTAATCTGCTGATCTTTTGTCTTTCATTGTAATATTTAATTCACATACAGTTAATATAATGGCTGATATATTTGGATTTCTTTCTACCATTATACTATATGTTTTAAATTTTATCTATTCATTTCTTACTCTTTTTAACTGTCTTCTATTGGATTTTTCTAATATTTATTTGCTAACATTTTATTAATTTTTAGTGGTTCTTAAAGACTGCACCATGCAAAACTGACAAGTCAAACTACTCGGTTGGCCAAAAAGTCTGTATGTTTTTTTCCATAAAATAAAATGATAGATTTTTCATTTTCACCAATAACTTTATTGATTTGGATATTTTGAGTATGTTAGTTATCTCCTGCAGGGTATAATGTTGATTGTTCTCAATTAATGTCTCAATTTGATCACTGTCAACTTCAACTGGGTCTACCTGACCATGAAGCATCGTCCTGAGAGAAACCTCCAGCATTAAACTTCACAAAGCACTTTTAACACTTTTGATCAGTCACAGTACATTCTCCATACACTGCACAAATCTTTTGCATTTTTTTTACCTTTCTGGAAATAGAGCATATGTCAAAAATGTTGCATATTTTCTTCCATCCTCAATATTAAAATGGCTACACAAAAATTTACCAATTTTGATGTTTTTTTTTTAAACGCACACTGATATATCAGTTGTCACAATACAATCTAACAAAATTGTTTTGAATGAAGTTAAAGACACCTAAGCTCTACTATAGCCATCTTAATATATTGGAAAAAAAAAATCAAACTTTTTGGCCAACCCAGTATTTTGTTTTACTTTCATTAATTTAGTGATCATGCCAGAATCTCAGTTTCACTTACCAACTCCATCTTTTGCATGGCTGTCATGCATTTTCTTCCACACATATTTTAAACTTCATTATTATTGTTTTGAATAGTCTATTTGTACTTCATCACATAGTTACCCTTCCTTTCTTCTTAATTCCTTTCCGCATTTTCATGTTTCTAGCTGTTATCTCCTTCTGCTTAAAGAAGTTCCTTTAAGTATCTCTTTTCATGCAGGTCTGTTAATATCAAATTCTCTCATGCTTGGTTTGATAATGTCTGTATTTTGACTTGATTTTTTGTAAGATATTTGCATTGGAAATGTATTTCTAAGGTCTTATATCTTTTTCAATTTTGGAAAATTCTAGCTATTTTCAAATACAGTGGTACATCGGCACTCATTGTTAATTCATTCCGAGGAGTGGGAAGCAAGTGCTGAGTGCTGAAACATTTTTTCTTGTCAAAATGCAACGAGTGCCAGGTTTGATGAGTTCTGAAGCCAACAAATACTAAGGTATGACTATTGTTTTCACCCTACTCTCATTTTGGGGACCTATAAATAAATGTAATACATACCTTTTCACCAAGTCCCATATGTCCAAGTCTTTTTCTCTTGTTTTCGATTATTTTCTCCATGTTTCAGATTGAATATTTTTCACTGACTTACCTTTTAATTCACTAATCCTATCTTCTGCTGTATCTTAACTGCTTTAAGCCAATCTAATGAAGTCTTAGATACTAAATATTTCAGTTTTAGAATCTCCATATGATTATTTTATAGATTCCAATTCTCAGCTGAAATTCTCCATCTTTTTATCTCTTTTCTTGAGCATTTTAATCACAGTTACTTTAAAGTCCCTATCTGATAACAGATTTATCAAGATCACCTATATAAGCCTATTTCTACAGTTGCTTTTTCTTCTCTGGTTTTGTATTATATGGCCCTGTCTTTTGGTAGTATAGTATTTTTGGCAACATGGTAGGCAGTGTATATAAGACATTTGAGGCTTCAGAGCTTGTCTTACCATAAAGAAGGTCCAACTTTCCTTCTGCTGAAGAGATAGGTACTGTGGTAGTTTAAAATTTTAATCAGCAATTATGCTGAGGCAAGACTGGTTTAAAGTCTTGGTAGGACTCATAAGTCTACCTGTTTGCCTTAGCCATCCAGTTTTTAACTAAGGCACCTAAATTATCTGCCAAAAGCTTTGACTTCTGTCTCTAGGCAGCCCCCATGCAAAACTGGGCCTGCACTGCATCCATAATTAGCAGAATTCCCAGGGCAAAAAACAACTACAAATGCCTACTGCCTTCTAAGGTTTTAGAGTCACAGCTCCAGTAGTTCTCCTTGCCTTTATGTTGCCTTCAAACAGATGGTAACTATATCTGACCTGGCTAATCTAGTAATTTTAGATAAGAATGATGAGGTACTGCCAGCTATTTCATCCTACCCAGAGACAGAAACCTTCCATGTATTTAAGTGCTCCAACATGTCACCAAAAAAACCCAAAACCCCAAACAAAACTCTAAAACTAAACTCACTTCTTCACTCTAGTTGAAGGCTTACCTTACCCATTTCCTCTATATAAAGTCACAGATCACAACCAAAATGTATAAATAAATCATCAATTCATTCCTTCAAGAAATACCGTATTTCATTGACTCTAATAAACCAAGAACTATAAAAACACATTATTTTATGTATACCAAAAAAAGAAATTGGCCTGCAAGGGGGCAGTCTAAGAAGTATGCTCAAATACAGCTGGGACACAGAATAGAAGACAACTATGAGAGATACATTATTTTATAAAATCTCAAAAAAGCAACAAGCCTGAGATGAAGGAACCTCAAATAAAGCTAGAAGGCTAAACAACTTTTCTCACAGTTAAAGATAAATGGGAAATAAATTATCTTACTGTAAGAGACAGAAAATAAATATGCCTATTTCAATATTACCACTCGGTATAAAGAGAAAAACTAAAGAACTGAACTGCAAGGTAGGATTCATGCAGCTGTGCAGGTATGAATTCACACCACCTGTGTGGTCTATAAAAGCTCAGAGAATTTAACTTCCAATAAATTGCACTCCAAGATGACTAGCAGATGCAAACACAAATCTCTGAAATATCCCAACTTCAGTTAGTCCAACAGAAATTTTAAGATACATCCTATTTTCAGAGATGCTAAAATATGAAAAAACATTAATCTCAGATTCTATTTAATATTATAGTTACTGAATACCAATTGAAACTAGTGTCCAGAACAAGGCCTGAGACACAGCAGCAAACAAAAATCAAGGCATTAACTATTCCAGCAGTAAGACAGGCAGAACAAAAGGCTTCAAAGGTGTATGTGTCCTAGGCCCAAGAACCTGTGAGTATATGTTACCTTACATAACAAAAGTGACTTTGCAGATATGATTAAGTCAATGAACCTTGAAACAGGATTGTCCAGATAGGTCCAATGTAATCACAAGAGACCTTAAAGTAGAAGAGGAAAAAGAGATACTCTGAGAGATACACAACATTGTTGGCTTTGAAAATGGAGGAAGTAGGCCACAGGCCAAGAAATTAGGAAGCCTCTAAAATATGAATAAAGCAAGGAAAAGAATTCTCGTTAAGAGTCTCCAAAAGGAAGACGTCCCTGCTGACTCTTTGGTTTTAGCCCGATTAAACCCATAAAAGACCTCTGACCTACAGAACTATAAAATGTTACTGTTTAAGTCACCAGGTTTGTGTAATTTGTCGCAACAATAGCAAACCAATGCAAAGCAGGGTATGGAAAATAAATGTCATGATAATCAATACTATAACGAAAATAAGTCAGAGTAAGGGAAAATTTAAGTGACACTTGGTATGTGTGTATGATTTTACATAGTGTGATCACGAAAAGCCTCTTTTCAAGTGATGTGTGAACAAAACTGAAACGAGAGACAGAGCAAGCCAAATGAATGTGTGTGGGGAAAACCAGGGAGAGGGAACAGCCAGTACAAAGGCCCTGAAGTAGGGGCATATTTATATGATTAAGCAATACAGGAAGGTCAAAATTGTTGGGATACAGTGAATTTTGATTCATAAGTTAATACAGACACCAAATTTGTGCCCTGTAAGAATAGTACATTCAATGATAAGCATATCACTAAAGAGGTTTCATGATAAGCAAATATGAATAAAATTTAATAAATAAAAAACTCTATAAAAATGACACTGAAAATGAAGTACATCCACAATGTAAGGTTAAATAATTTTCTTGCTATATGATTCAAATTCTCCTTTTGAATATATAACCTAGTATGACTTCATGTGATATTAAATACAACTTACATTACAAAAGTGAACAAAGTATTCTGAAAAATAAATTTAAACTGTAAACTTCTGTTTTGAATTCTCTTCAAAGCTAAAATGGAAAAAAAATGATAAAACAGAATTTGATAACTAGAGTTAGACAGATTAAGCATATTTACTTTTTGGTACTCAAAAACTAAATAGAAAAAGAAAAAACTTTAACTCCAAGTTCCCTTATCAAATCTCCAAGGCATATTAAAAATAATATTCCCTACTTACTTCTTCCTTTGCACCTTCAATAGAGAGGATCAGAGCTGAAAGTTCTTTGCAAAGCTCTAACAAAACTAATAAACCTCTGGTGAAATTAAAAAGTCACATACCACATTTAAGAATTAAAAAGGGACCATCACAACAAAGACTGTACACATAAAAAGATGAGGCTAGCCAAAAAAATGACGATAACTTAAAATGTAGGTAAATCAAATGAGTTTCTAAAAAATTAAATCCTATTTCAAGAGACAGAAGATCTGAATAGTCCTATCATCATTACAGAAATGGAGTCAATCATAAAAAACCCTTCTCACAAAGAAAACTCAGCTCCAGAGGACTTTATCGAGAAGTTCTACCAACCATTCAAGGAAAGGACACAAAAACTCTGCTATAAAGAAGAAAAATAATATTCCATCAAATTATTTTATAAAACCAGCATAATTTGTAAAGGACCACTAGAGATAATAATTAACATGCAAATTTTACTCATTAACACAAATGAAAAAATCCTACACAAAATATTGTCAAACAAACCCAGGGAAGCATATCCACAAAATACCTGTATCATACATAGTTATTGGTGAAATTTTGAAAGCTTTTTCATGGAGATTGGGGGTGATGGGTGGTGGGAAACGCATGCTAGCAATACTTCCTTTCAACAATGTACTAAAGAGCAGTTGATAAAGAGGAAGCAAAGGGACAAAACAAAAATGTCATTAATTCACAGGTAATTATGATTATAAAAATTCCAAAACAATATACAAGTAAATCAAAATTAGTTAAAAAAAAATCAAGTAAGGCTACTGGATCTAAGATTAAAAGTTACTTGTATGCCAGTAACAGAGAAAAATGAAATAAAAAAGAATTTACAGCAACAAGTGGTACATAAGGTTAAATAACGATAACAGACAATATATAAGGTCAGATATCTGGAGAGAATTATATCAGGTTGAACCATACAATTGCCAACATTTAAATATCTGAACCTATAAAAGCATACTTCATATGGTTCAACTTAACAAAAACATGAGAAAAACACAATTAAAGACCTAACTAAATGAAGAGATCACATTATGGATTAGATTCAATGTAATACCTATCAAATTCCCAATGGTTTTTACGTGGGAAACCAAGACGACTGGAAAATTCAAATGAAAGTACAAAGAGCTAAGAAAACAGTGTTGAAGAACAAGGTAGGAAGATCGGTTCTGTCATATGAAAAGTGCGGAGCTGATACAGGGATGCACAAAACAGACCAATGTTACAGAATAGTGACCAGATGGATGTATTAAATATAAAGATACTTGTTATGAGATGATATTTATTAAGATCAATGAGGGCAGAGTGGGTTTTCAATAAATGGTAAATGATTATCCATATGTCAAGGTAAGTTAAACCCTTACCTCACACTGTACATAAAAACCTACTTCAAGTGGATTAAAGACCTAGAAAAAGGCAAAAACACAAGCTTTTAAAGGTCAGAATGGAGAATACCTTTATGCTCTCTGGGTAGGGAAAAGTTTCTCCCTTCCCTCTGTTTTATTGAGATATAATTGACATATCATTGTATAAGTTTAAGGTATATAACCTAACGATCTGATATATGTATATATTGACAAATGACTACGACAAAAAGTTTAGTTAACACCCATGACCTCACATAGTTACAGTTTTTTTTCTTGTGATGAGAACTGTTAGGGTCTACTCTCTTAGCAACTTTTGAATACACAATCCAGTACAGTCACCATGCTGGACTTATATTACTGGAACTTCTATATCTTATAACTGGAAGTTTGGACCTGTTGACCACCTTCACCCATTTCATCCCCCCATACCTAGCCCCCACAACCCTGGAAAGTTTCTTAAGGTTTCTCATAGAAAGTATTAGCATAAGAAAAATACTGACAAACTTGACTCTTTAAAATTAAGAACACTATTCAAACATATGGAGAAAAAGATAAGCCACAGAAGATACTTTCTCCACATATAACTCAAATGATCAAGTTTCCACAATTAGAACTCCTAAAAATCAGTACGATAGACTATCCAATTAACAAGAACAAAACACCAACGTTTGGAACAGGGTCCTCGCGAAAGATATCCAAATTGCCAATATAAACATAAGGTTCCTGTCTCATTAGTAGCCAGGGAAATGAATATTAAAGCCACGAGATATACTATTTTATTATATACCCCATCTGATTAGAAAAAACTCAAGTCTGACAAAGTGTGAATGAGAATGCATAGCATGGGAATTCTTATACTGCTATGGAAGTATAATCCAGTATAATCACTTAAATATTTGGTCCTGTTAAAGTTGAAGATGTACAGGTTTTACTATCCAGCAATTCTACTTCTACATAAGGTATGCACTGCAAAAACTAATGCACATAAGCACCAGGACACAGATATAATGTCATGGTAGCAATGTTTGTAACGGTCCCAAACTGTTTATTTACAGCAGAATATCTCCATACCTTCACTCTAATTATTTACCCACTATTTCCAGTGAGGGGAAAAAGATTTCTGACCATGAAAAAAAATCCAATCCACAAGCCACACCGGTTCATTTTTGGCTTTGTGTTCCTAACGTGTCTAGTAGAAATTTAAATGACAAAGAACACGATACTTTATAGAACAGTGTGTTTTACTGTTGAGATAGCTATCACATAGTTTTTCTCTCTAGTGAGCCAATATTTGACTATCTACAATTTCCATTCAATCTTAGTTCTAGTCACTAAAGCCAGGGCGCTCCACTCTAACTGTGCCTCAGAATCACTCAGGGAAATATTTTTTAAAATAGTGAGCTATTTTTTAGCTCAACGTGATGTGCTGTTATCCCCTCCTATTGTGTACAAATATTTTTTTGTACTTCTTGCACTCAAGTATCTTATAAGGCTCCCTATATAACCAATTTATATAGATGCCTTCTCCTTTTCTTCATGATTTATAGTAATATCAGAATTTCAAGTGGTGTGGAAGCCTGTAATTGACTTAACATCCTTATTCTGGCAATAAAATCTTGTGCTGGTATAAGTTCTGCAACTGTTTTCTAAAATATAAGCTATTTTCAGCACCTCACATAACATTCTTTTTCCTTATCTTAGGAGTCAGCAAACTCTCTCCATGAAGGGTAACAATGTGTAGTTTAGGTTTCATAAGCCATAGTCTCAGTTACAACTATTCAAAAATGCTGTTGAGTACAAAAACAGCCATAGAGAATACAATAAATGGATGGGTATTGCTGTGTTCAAATAAAACTTTTCATAACAACAGGCAGCCAGTGGGCTGTAGTTTATAGATCCCTGCTTTGTATTATTAACCAGAAGCAGATGCTTGAACCCAGATTTGTCACATCAATGTTATCATAGATATAACATATCCATTACATATAATATATACTCCATTATGTTACATATGCATTGTATATATTATAATAATGTGGAATAATCCATTTAAGTAGAACTTGACAAGAATATTAGTCTGGCTGTTTCCCTTATGTAAAAGAAAACTGTTAGGGTCACCCTAGAATCCCAAGTGCTTAACACAGCAAATGTACTTCTAAGGACTCATTCTAAATTAAAAAAAAAAAAAAAGCACAAATATGTGTTTACAAAATTGTTTACTTAAAACATTATTTATAATAAAGAACTGGAAACAGTCTAGCAAACTTTTTTTTTGAAATTAGTGGCTATGCATCCAATAAACTCTATTCAGAAGAAATGGACAAAGAAAGATGGTGATAATATTTTCCTAAGTATAAAAAGATAGTGCTATGCATTGTTTCATGGCTACATCACTTGAGGGAAATATCTAAAAGTATCTCTTAAAGAATTAATGATAAAAACATCCGAGTAATTTGGTATTTTGGTGACATTTTACGTTTTGAAGTCTCTTCATTAAGCTTGTAATATTCTGTAAGTTGAAGAAAATTACTATAAAGAAAAAGATTTTGGATAGTCTTGCAAGACCAGCAAACAGCTGGTTCGGTAGACAGTCACAGCTATCATATCGACATAGATCCACATAGCAAACATGGCCACTGAAATGCTCTTGTATATTGTTTGGTTTAGTCTATAAAAATTCTGTGAGATAAGCAAGGGTTTCTCTAATAAAACACTGTTATTTCTAAGATGCTTTCAAATAATATCTCCAACCATAAAGTAGCTATGGAGATTTAAGGGCCATTCTTAATTTAAAAATTCTCAAAATAAATTTCTTTTAAAAGTCTCCTTTAGTGTGTCAATTTCCATCTTTCAAAGATTCCACTGTTTAAAAAAAGGAACATGGGCTTAATACCTAAAAATTACATCAGTGAAGAGAATCTTACCCCAAGAAAATATTGACACGAAGTTCTTTCTTGGTCCTTGAGACTGTCTTCAATGCAGTAATTTCTGCATCAAACCAAAATCCCCTATTACTAGGACTTTCTACATTGTAATTAACCATTACCACATCACCGATATTTAGTTCATTCCATTTCAAAGTGGTTCTAGCTCGTGGTCGAAGATCCTTCACATTTATTTCTACAGTACCACTTTCCGGGTATCTGAGGAGAGAAAAAGAAGAATCAGAGAACACTGCTTATTAACTGCCAAAGAAGACTAAAAAATGTATGCAACATATTAAAAAGCCTAATCATATTCTTCTTCTTTTTTTACCCTCACCCAAGGACATACTTATTGATTATAGAGAAAGGGAGAGAAACATCGATGTGTAAAAGAGAGAACCATTGAACAGTTGCCTCTTGTACACGCCCTGCCTAGGGTTACGGGATATCGAACCCACTACCTTGCAGTTTACGAGATGATGCTCCAACCGAGCCACACGGGCCAGGCCTTAATCATATCATTCTTAATAGTACTTAAGGTAACTGATATTTATCCATGACAGTAACTGCCAGAATAAATGACTCTTGCTAAAATTTTGGATATTCTTTCCTAACTTGGTAGGAGTGGGTTGAGGGGCAGTAAAACAAACAAACAAACAAACAAAAAACGCCCCAAAAACACAGGGTCATCCTCCTCATTTTCTTAACCAGTTTAAGAACTACTTTAACAGGAATAAATGCTGACCCCCTCCTGAATTTGGAACCAGTTTCAGTTCTGTCATTTGCTTTAAACATAGTAAGAACATGAACCCAGTACATTTCAATAGCCTCCATTTTTCAAGGAAGAAAAAGATAAAATTCTAGATCTTTTAGGTAGTCAGCTCCCTAGTAATGGCAAAAAACAAAAAACAAACCTAGATTTTTTTATGTATCATAAAGTAGAACCAGGTGAAAGAATTCTAGCAGAATCTTGATTTTTGTATTTCTAAATGAAAGCTTAACATAAAACTAAAGCTGACCTGAATTTAAAGCTTAGAAAGTTACTCAATTTTTGGCCTAATTTCTGCTTTCAAGAGATCGAAAACAGTAATGTAACAGTCCACAATGGTTTCTGTAAAATTAAGACCTGTAGCCTTTGTATATTGTTTGGTAGTAGGTAGGAGGAGGAAAAAGAAATGAATACTACCTAGTTTGTGCTCTTGGAAAGTTCTATTGGGGCAGGCTAACCTACCATGGCAGTGGTTCTCAAAGTGTGGTACTCAGACCAGCAGCATAAAGCATCACCTGGAAACATGGGAGAAAGATAAAGTCTTGTGCTCTGCTTGGGATCTACTGAGTCAGAAACTCTGGAAATGAGGCCCAGCAATCTACTTTCATAAATCCTCTAAGAAATTCTAAAGCTTGCTCAAGTTTGGTAACTTACTATGCAATAGGAACACAATTAAATATCATACCCTAGTGTGACAGTATTATTAACTAACTACAAACAGACCGTTAACTCGTAACCAACCGAGTGGCCTGTTCAAAATATAAGTGGGTCTGAAGTGGGAAGCAGCTGTAGCAGCTAGCCTTGGTTATTCTGAATCAAACAACTACTATGCAGGCCTAGGACTCTCACAGTATATCTAATTCACTTAGAATAAATGGATATTAATCCTGGGTGGAATCTTTAGTTAATTACCCAATTTTATCAAGTGTCTTCAAATTTTACAATAGTTAATTGAGAAAAAAAAAAGTAACATCAGAATTGGCAAGGGGCTCATTTTACCCTCTCGGTGCCGTAATTCCCTCTACCACAAGCCTTCCAAATAACCATTGCAACCTTTGCTCAGACAGTAAGTGATAGGGTGTTGAGTTTTAACCCAAAAGAGAGGAGATACTGGACACTGGACCAAAGACAAGCTTTGGAACTCACTCATTGTATACCTAAGCTCCACAAAGAAATCTATATACTCTCTCCATGACAGACAGTTAGGTCTTGACTCAAAATGTTCCTGCTGCCCCCGATCTTCTCTCCTAAATAAAGACATTTTAAATGAATTTCCTTTGACTTATATGGCAAGGTTTTGAATCCTTGATCATCACTCAGAATGTTTTATTTTCAACTTGCCTGTGTTTAAATGCCCAGTTTAGCTTCTTGCTACTGTGTATACTTGGGAAAGTTACTAAACCTCTCTGTGACCGTCTCTCATATGTAAAATGTACCTCTCGTATGGTTGTTTCAAGAACTAAAATAAGAAAACTTGTACAGTGCTTAAAACAGTGTATGATAGGGTAAATAAATGTCAGTTAATATTTAATCATTATCACACAAAAATAGTTCTAAAGAAAGTGACACGGTCATCTGTATGGTCCTACTCTCCTCCCATTTTAATTCCATTTTTAATGGTAAAAGCTAAGTTCAGAGGTCTCTAGTCTAACACTTGGAGTTAATATACTCACGTTGTTTCACATTAGTTTGGTCAGAAAAATAACCAATACTTTTTCAACTTATAAAACAGAGAAGTTAATCTAGATCTTCTAGGGTCTTTCTAATTCTAAAGTTGTGAATTTGTTTCTTGCCTCAATATTTTTAAGGCCATATAGGACAGAAAACTCTTCTCAGCTGTAATGTCAAAATTATATTTTGACATCATATTATCACATATTTCTAATACAGTAAAAAAAAACAAAACACCACACCAATGGTGAAAAAGAAAATTCTCCATCTATATGTGGAAGTTTGTCAAAATTAGATACCAAGAATGGGAATATTTTGAACAAAGTAGAGAATTTGAACAATGCTTCAAAATTGTATACAAAATGCTTAGCTTATAGAAGCTAAGGTAAAATAAATCATTCCATATTTCAGAGCACAAGAATTTAAGCTACATTTTCTCTGAACTAAATTTGTATGATTTCAGAATAGAATTATATTGTACAGTATAGGTATATATATATAGTCTGTAAATAATGTCATGAAAATGAAGTGTATTTTTCTAATTCCAGCAAAAGAGATGTTAAGCCAGTTGCTATATGAAAAAATAAACATGGAAGGGGCACATAAACTACTCTTAACGAAGTCAAGAACATCCAAGTATTCAAATATTACTATTTTTTCTTTTCCCAGGCATCTTCATCTATACATAACACCACAGACAGTGATGACTTGGAAGCTCCACTCTAACTCAAATTTTTCTCTTCAGATTCATATATCTAACTACATTTCCAACACAGATGTCTCAGAAGCATCTGAAATTCAAGTTATCCAAGATAGAACTCTCACATCCCATAATCTGTTGATGCTCAGTATTCTCTAGAGGAAATCTTTCATACTCCCAGAAACTTAGGAGTCATTCCCAGTTCCTCCTAATTTCTCCATCCAGTTACTAGGTCCTCCTTATGCTATACACTGAACAGTTCTTTAATTTAACTATACCCACTTAGTGAGGACCTGAATTTCTCTGATTCCACTGTTAAGGTCCAACATATCACCCTCGTTAGAATCACACCTTATAGTCCATATCATAGTTTCTGTCAAAGATTCAACAACACAGATCTACCTACAATATTTTGTGCAGTTTGATAACAATATGTTCATAGGCTCTGGGAAAACAAGTATTCTCATACATTACTGATGGGAATACAAAGTGGTACTGCTGTCTCATTGTACAGGGGAATTTGGCCATATGGAGAAAAACTGCCTATATATTTATCTTTTAAACCCAGAAATCTCACTTCTAGGAATCCATCCCAAATATAAATAACAAAAATCCCTATGAAAAGACATATGCGCAAGGCTATTTATAGCTGCATTATATGAAATAGGATTAGACAATCTGATCTCCACAATACGAAACCACTTAAAATAACATGGTACAATTACACAGGGAGAATTATGCTCCTATAAAACAGAATATGAGCCCTGGTTGGTGTGGCTCAGTGGACTGAGCTCTGGCCTGTGAACTGAGAAGTTGCCAGTTCAATTCCCAATTGGGGCACATGCCTGGGTTGTGGGCCACGTCCCCACTTGGGGGCATGAAAGAGGTAATCAATAGGTGTTTCTCTCCCCTGCCTCTAAAAAAATAAAGAAATCTACAGGACTTCTGGCTAAGATGGCAGCATAGGTAAATATAGCTCGACTCCTTGCAAAACCACACCAAAAGTAAAATGAAATTAAAGAACAACCATCACTCATAACGATCAATGGAAGTCTGACAACTACAGAATCAAAGAAACCACATCCACCCAGACTGGTAGGAGAGGCAGAGACACAGAACAGTCTGGTCGTACATCCACATGTGGTGGATAAAAATATGGGAGGGATATCTCAGGAGCAAGGGGTCCCAGTCCTACGCAAGGCTCCCCCAAGGAAGATAAGTCCCCATAACTTTTGGCTACAAAAACCAGTGGGAACTGAACTGGTGGAAGAAACTTCTGGAGTTCCAAGCAGTTCCTCTTAAAGAACCCACACATGGACTTCCTCAGACTCACTCACTCTGAGGTCCAGCAACATAGTAGCAGTTTGAAAAGTACCAGTGGCATACAGGGAGGAACTGGAGTGTCTGGCATCAAACTGAGAGCTGGGGGACAGCTTTCTCCCAGACAGAAAGGTAGGCAGACACAGGCCACTGTCCCTTTTCTGAACCCTCCCCCCATAGAGCCACAGAACCAGCAGGTTGGTGCCATATCAGAGATTCCATCAACCTGGCTAACACTGTTTTCCCCACCCTGGAGATCTCCTGAGGCTCTGACCAACCCAAATTACAGGCCCACCCAAGCTGTTAACGGAGGCTTTTCCACACTAATGGCTGGTCTTGACTCTCGCTTCACAAATTACTAAATCCTCTCAAACAAGCAACAACCAGCCACAGTGAACCTCTAGCCACTAGGCCAGCACTAGCAGCAGCCATCTCAGATTGCTCTACAGCTCAAGTAGGGTGACCCTGTGTGACTTTGGCCAGCACTACCTGGGAAACCCCAGGGCCTGTGCATCCAATGGACAGCTACAGACCATGTCGAAGCACCACCACCCTGCCCCTGCACAGATGATCCTCCACAGAGGGTGGAGGCTGGTGGTCGGTGGTCACAGTCAGTTCTTGCAGCTGATTGGCCTGGGTAAATCCCTTTCATTGACCTGTCAATAGCAATCAAGGCTCAACTGCAAGAGGAGGGTGTTTATAGCTCACACAAAGGGCACACCTCCAGTACCCAGCTAGGTGATAGGGGAGGCTGTGCCACTGGAACCTACAGGGTATCTACTACATTATGCCACGATACCAAGATAGGGAGTCATAGCAGCTCTACCTAATACATAGAAACAAACACAGAGAGGTTGTCAAAATGAGGAGACAAAGAAACACGGCCCCAATGAAAGAACAGATCAAAACTCCAGAAAAAGAACTAAACAAAATGGAGATAAGCAATTCATCAGATGTAGAGTTCAAAATACTGGTTATAAGGATGCTCAAGGAACTTAGTGAGTACCTCAACAGCATAAAAAGGATCCATTCAGAAACAAAGAGTACACTAATTGAAATAAAGAACAATTTATAGGGAAACAACAGCAGAGTGGATAAAGCTGAAAATCAAATCAATAATACGGAACATAAGGAAGCAAAAACAACCAATCAAAACAAGAAGAAAAAAAAAATGAGACTAGTGTAAGCAGCCTCTTGGAAAACTTTAAGCATTCCAACATTCACATCACAGGGGTGCCAGAAGGAGAAGAGAAAGAGCAAGAAATTGGAAATCTATCTGAAAAAATAGTGAAAGAAAACTTCCTTAATTTGGTGAAGGAAATAGATGTCCAAGTCCAGGATGCACAGAAAGTCCCAAACAAGATGGATGCAAAGAGACATACTCCAGGATACATCATAATCAAAACCCCAAAGTTTAAAGATAAAGAGGGAATCTTAAAAGCAGCAAAAGAAGTTAGTTATCTACAGGGGAGTTCCCATAAGACTGTCAGCTGATTTCTCAAAAGAAATTTTGCAGGCTAGAAGAGATTGGCAAGAAATATTCAAAGTCATGAAAAGCAGGGACCTACAGCCAAGATTGATCTACCCAGCAAGGCCAAGCCATTATTTAAAATTGAAGGGCCAATGAAGAGCTTCCCAGACAAGAAAAAAACTAAAGGAGTTCATTACCACAAAACCACTATTATTTGAAATGTTAAAGGTACTTATTTAAGAAAAAGATCCAAGTTATGAACAATAAAATGGCAATAAATACCTATCTATCAACAATTGGAATCCTTGAAGGAATAGCTGGATCCAAGCCTGGGCAGGAAATAGAAAAACAGTTTGGGTCACCCTCTTGTACTAGAATGCAAAGAAACCCTCAAAAACTGTTATGTCAGGTTCAACATGAAGGAGTTTCACAGACAAGAGAAGGAATAATTTGGACACACACACAATAACAACAACAACAAAAAACTGAGATAGATGAAAACAAGAATTAAAATCCATTAGTTCATGATACTTAAAAGTAAAAATACCACTCGCTAAATTCTGGAGGATGCTAGGGAACGTACTCTGAACACTGAAAAAGTTCAAGAATCAATTTATCCTACCTTTCATATATGAACCAACTGGTTAAGTTCTTCATGAAAAAATACTAGCTAATAAATGAAGGAAAGACAGAATGAGGTATCATCATTTCTGCAACACTTAATAAAGGAGTGGATCTAGGTAAAGATTAATGGCTGCTAAAATCACTGGCAGCTGGCAGCATATTTCACAATGGATGGATCAAACTGACAACACCTGAAATCTTACCACAGAAAAGAAAAGCAGGTATTATGTGCCTCTAAATGACATACAATAAGCAAACACCATCTGTTAACTAGTCTTATCAAATAATATAATTTAAATCCAATCAAACTTCTAGATATAGCTATAAGTTTTTAGGAAACTAATATCAACAGAGGAACATATTAACTACCATTACAGAAATGTAATTAGTGAGTCCAGGCAATGGGAAAACTAAGTAATTTGTCACTTGCCTTGTACAAATAAATAGCAAGGAAAAAAAGGGGGATCTATAGGTTGAGACTCAGCCTATCAAGTAAATGTAATGGTTTGATCTTGTTTTTGATCCTTATTTGAACAACCTAAATATATATATTTTTAAATACAATTAAGGAAGTCTGAACATTGACTGGTTATTTGATATTCAGGAATCATTATGAATTTCATTTGATATTTGTTGGCCTTTAAAAAAAAAAAAAGTGTGTTCTCATCCCCAAGCCCATCCCCAGGTTCTGTGTCTTGCTAGGAGAACTCAAAGGACTCACTCTCACAGGACAGCATATAGGTGTTCCCAGGGCTAGATGACTGATGACATACACAGGATACAAAGCAAAATCAGCAAAGGAAACAGGCACATGGGGTGAAGTCCAGAAGAAACCAGATGCAAAATCAAAGACTCCTCTCCCAGTGAAGCCACACAAAACATGCTTAATTCCTCCAGCAACGACTTTTAACAGCGCATGTGAAATATCATCTACCAGAGATGTACAGTAAAGGATACCCAAGATTTTTATTAGGGGTTAATCATGTAAGCACTCACTGCCCAGCACATACCAAAGTTCCAGACCCCCAGAAGCAAGTGTTCAGTATAAACCATATTGTTACACAAACAGTTTAGGCACCATGAGCCATTTTTTTCAGGGAAGGATGAAAATCCTCCTAAAAGCCAAGTTCCCAAACACCAAAGGTCAACCACACAAACTGATCTTTTAAAAAATAGCAGTCTTGGGTCAAATACACACTTTAAAAAGTATGCTTTTAGCTATTTAGGCAGTTGAATGCCTAAATATCAGTTAGGGAGGAAGAATGGGACTAGGTAAGCAAAAGCCCTTACTATGATGCTGGTCTGTCACTTTGAAAGAAGAGGAAAGAGTGGGTCAGGCATGAAAAGCATGAATGTGTATGTGGTACAAGTCTGAAAAGGTCTTGACCAGCTCAATGATGACCAACAGTCCAGAGACTGACCATACAGTCCCACACTGGGTAGAAACTGCCAGGCCCTCGAACTGCTTCCACACTTAGTCACTGACTGGAGGATGTCAGAAAAACATTGTGCCTTAATCAAACCCTGTGGCAGACCTCAAAAGGACTATAGCTAGAACTTATCAAGCTAACTGCATTCATTCTTTGCAGCTGGTCAGAAAAAGTTCTTTCTTTCTTTCTTAATTTTTTTTATTGATTTAGAGAGAGGAAGAGAGAGAAAGAAAAACATCAATTTGTTGTTCCACTAATTTAGGCATTCACTGATTGATTCTTAGATGTACCCTAACCAGGGATCAAACCCACAACCTTGGTGTATCAGGATGATGCTCTAACCAACTGAACTACCTGGCCAGGGCCAGCAAGTTCTTTGATGGGAGTTCCAAGCAGTGCACCCAACATAGATGCTGAAGCCATAGATAAGGTCCTTTCTGGCTGAAATGATACAAGGTTTGTGGCTTGCCTCGGAATAATCCAGGGGTGCTTGCGAATCCTGGTACGGATGGCCAGCAGTTCACAATGGCTGAAGCTGGGTGATGGGTTCATTATACTGTTCTCTCAACCTCTACCTAAGTTTAAAGATTTCTACAATAAAAAATAATATGCTTTATGGTTCAAGTTAAAATCCAAACAAAAGGCCTCCTGCCCCAGCCCACTATACTACTGACTCCTGTTCCCAGATGCACGCTTTTTCAATATTTAGCTATTTCTTTTACTTAGCTCTATTATTTTTAAGTAACACGCTTAAACTTTTTTACTTTAAACTGTTATTCAGCCCATCCCTCACGTACAGTTCCTTTGCCTCCATCCTCTTTCTCACAATTGTTAACACAAGGCCCTGCTCCAAGTGTTTACATGTTAACAACTCTTAGAATAGAGGTAGATGCTACTCTATCTCTGTTTTACAGATGAGGCACAGAGTGAACTAAGTTCTTTAGACAGAAGAGAAATGATTCAAATTCAAACTCTCTGATCACCTGGCTCTAGACCCATACTTACAATGACTGACAAACTTTTTCTTGTTCTTAAGTACATTACACAAACTAAGTTGGTTGTAAAAATCAGTATTTTATAAATTTTTTTTTACATGTTGACTAAATAGTATTCAGTTAAATAATTAAGGATGATTTAATTATGTCCTTTTCCCCCACAGCTTTGTTTTCTGTTGAATGCTTAAGTTCTTTTTAGTTCTAACTTGCTTAAGTTTTCTGTGTACCTATCGTAATTTTTTTCTCCATTCTGCCACAGTTGTAAAACTCAATGTTCAGACATTTCAGGTACTCTACTTATCCTTTGGGCTTCAAATCATCTCTTTTAGCGACCTCTGGTCCCACTGTAATCTGGACCGCTTGCTCTGTAGAACTAGACCTGTTCCACAGCTGTCTTGCTGGGTGGGATCTCCTTTTCAGTACTTCCTGTGTTGAATCCTATTTCCTAAATACATGTCTTCCTGGAGTGGGGTGAGAGTGGTTAAAATGCTCTTTCATATAAATTGACCAATACTCTTGTTCTCAGTTTTATTCCGTATGCCTACCTCCAAGGTACCTGGTGAGCCTGAGGCCTGAGCCTCCTTCAATGCCAATTTACCTGGTTGTTGTTGGAGTCACACCCTTAGGGGTTCAGCTTCCTCTGGGCTGCTATGCTGGGTGTCATCTATCTATTAGCTTACCTTCCAAAATTTTGTTATTTTTTTCTTCTGTGTCTTTTATTTCTATCTCATTTTTTGTCCTTGGGGATTTATGCATTTATTCTTCCATTGTCTTCTGGAGGGTTTAAGGAGTGAAGACAAACATGTATCTTAATCTGTCATGTTTAACTGAAAGTCTTTATTCACCTTTAGTTTCATTTACTGCTCACCATATACTTCCTACGCCCTCAGGTGACCCCATATTTCCTACTACTTTACTCTGGTATCCTGTTCTTCAGGAATACAAGAGTATCTCTTCTACCTGTCCTCTCACAGCTCTAGGTACTCTAAAAGCTAGGTATGCATATTTCTATCACAGTTAACTGTAAAACATCACATTTTCATCAAGGAGCAGGTATGTTCAAACTTTTCTGTGTTTGCAGTATACCAAGCTTACAAATATTTGGAAACACGCAACCCATTAAACAGAAAAGTCTGCTTTTATATAACTAAAGCTCTTAATCAAGTATAATAAACTCTGACCACCGTATTTCAAAAAGATCTGCTTGACTATGCTGTGTCTCTTATTCTTCCTTGAGAAGTCTTGGTCTAAATAGTTCCAAATCTATAGGAACACAATTTTATGCAGAGCCTCTAAGAAAAAGGCTTGTTAAAGATTATGTGTTCAGTATTCTTAAAAATGAAAAACCCGTAATCAACTCAACTGCTACTTACAGCAGTTGTCAAGTCTTTTTAACGTATAGGCAGTCCCTCAACACAGCATTCTCCCTCACCACCATAAGGTCTAATGTACAGCTGAAGATAACCAGCGCAAACTAGTCTAAGCAGCTGATTTCTTCCAGCATTTGCACTGGGGAAAACTGTGCAGGGAACTGACTGTATGAAACATTTTGAGAAGTGTGTTAGAAGCATGAACAACTTCTAAAACAGGGCTCAAAGAATTAATAGTATCACTGAACTCTTCCTTCAAAACATGGTTTCCTGGCGTTAATAAGCTTAAATAAGGACACCATTCATCTGGAGGCATGTTCGAGTTTAGCAAGTCTTTAATGTCATACCACATGCAAAAAGAAAGCATTTCTTATTCTAATAGATAACATCACTAAGTTTTGCACCTTAAATGTAAAGCTCACTCACAATTAGGAATAACTTAAAACTGCTCACAGTAGCATTTTACATGGAAATAAATCTCATTTGTAGAATATAATAACAATGTTGGATAACTTTTGATAATGGAAACAATATAATTAGGTTAAAAATACCTACACCAAAGATAAATCCATATTACTTAAGAATACTTACCAAAATAACCTGGCTTTACTAATAAAAAAAATGAAAACCAAGAAATTTAATTCTATTATTACTGGGTACATTTCAAGGTTATCAGGAAAAAAAGAAAGTCATATTTACAGGTGAGAAAATTAAAGCTGAAAGAGTTCAAACTAAACAAAAAAATTACCAATAAACCAAAGACCTAGAGAATTCAAACCGAACTAATTCTAATGACTGAACTACTTGTTTGCAGCCTGTAAGAGAACCATCACTCGATGTACTTAATGGGCCCCTGGTCTCTACCCCAGACCCCCCCAATGCAGGCAGGGAGGGTGAGGTTTGGCATTCCTCAGGAATCTGCATTTTAAACACCTTACCTGAATGAATCTGAAGTGTTGATGACCATCTTTTTGAGAAACAATTATGTGAAGGGATGATGTGTATATTTGAAAAGGGAAAATAAAGGGAAAAATCCATTGAAACTTGTAAAGTCATTTTTCTAAGCATCTTATAACACAACAGGAGAGCAATGGTTAAGGTCACAGACCTGTCTAACTTCTTCAGTTCTCCTTTGGTTATCATCCATTCAGAATACTTCAAGTCACAGAAAGTTAAAGGAAATATCCTCAGTCTTTGGTAAATATATTAGTAACAACCAAGAAACAATGGGGACAGATTTGTCACTGCACCAGGATTCTGCAAGCCAACCTCACCCTCTAGGTCTTCATACTCAAGATGAACAGAACATTCTGGTTTGCTTATCGGAAAATCTACTACTACTCCCTGCCCCCTACACCGACCAAAACCTCAAAATCATTATTTTGACATTGCTCAGAACATTTCTGGGACTCCTTTAGAAATAGATTGCTATATGAATACATTCAAGAAAATCAGTTTTGTTACCTTATAGAAAAACTACTTTTATCTAAAAATACCACTTGATTTTATTCAAAATTGGCTCACTGACTTCTATTTGTAGTAGTCATAATTAAAGCTACTCAAAAACATGCACCACATACCGAGAATAGCTCGAAAAAATCTTAAAGAATGCTGGGAGCAATGACAACATTATCTTAAGACATTTGCCAGATGAGCTTCTAGTTATAGTCTAGCATAAGTTACCCTCCAAGTTCCTAAGTGATGCTATAACATTTCTATTTGATTTCACTCCCATGACACAGTTAAAAGCAGTTTAACCTATTTGGTTTAAAAATCCTTTTAATACTAATGAGCTATGGATCCTCCCCACAGAAAAAGGCACACAGGCGTTTATGGCCAAGTAAAGTAACTTTGGTTTAAGGTTATCTGTTCTGCAAAGCATAACTGGAAAGACAGAAAATTTCTAAATTATATAAACAATATTATGTGCTATATAAGCATTTTATAATATTTTGTAAGCATTCTTCTCTCAAAATAAGAGATTCTGTGATACAGTGGTTGCAAGTATGTGCTTTTTCTGATCTACACCACTTATTATCTATCCAACATTGGGCAAGTTAATACTTAACCCCTCTAATTTCAGTTATTCCCAATGTATACATAAAAAGTATTTATGATATTTCATTGAATTTTTATGAAGACTGCATGAGGTAATTCAGGTAAGGTACTGTACTTGTACAGTGCCTAGCACATAGCATTATTTTAACAATTATTGGATTAAGCTACTCCACTTTTAAAAGGCACTTTGAAATAATTTACTAAAAAGTCAAAACAAAAAGAATCTTTGTTTCTGAGGTAAACTGACAATTCTATTTTAATGAGAAACTATGGATCATGAAAGATCATACAGTAATTTTCATGACAGTATGAAAACTCAGAAATCATTTACTCATGTTTAAAGATTTCAGCTTTGCTTAGCTATAGACAATTATTCATTCTTAAGATATGATAAACACTTTCACAAGCATTTTCTTCTTTAAATATGTTCTTCCTTGTACAGACTATTAGGTGTTTTCTAGCTTCTCTTTATAGAGATCAGATAAATTTATAAACCAAGACCTCTAAATTAGACCACTAAAATTAAAAAAGCAATTAAAGAAAGCAAATCATTAATAAGAATGGTATTCTCAAATTCGCCCTTTAAACTGGCCTGTAAGGCTAACTAAAGGCACATGTTGAATCCTTAGATGCATGAATGTGTCAGGAAAGATTTCTGTTCAACACTATGTCATATTCAGAAAGCTTGTCCTAGAGTTACTGGTATATTTAGGAGCCTATTTTAGCAGGAAAACCAGGACTAGATCTCAGAACAAATATTCCTCTATTATAGAGTATTTCCCCCCACTCAAGAACACGCCAACACATTACAATAGATAAATTCCCCATAAACTCATTACGGACATTGCTTTCTAAGCAAAGTTAGTGCAGATAAAGGCTGCAGAGTGTGAAATGGGTCCCTCATTTAAAGTCACGTACAAATTATTTAGCTTGAATCAAATAAAATTTTTTTGAAAAACTTAGTTCTAATATTTCATCTATATTGAAACAAAATGGAAAAATCAACAGGCCATAAACCACCTAGACAAGTACTAAAGTAAAGATGAACACTCAGATTTGTCAGGTATTACATATCATCTTTGGCCTTTAATGTATTTACTATATTTAGTTAAACTGTCACTATTAACCCCTTCCCCCCATTTTGCACTTTAGTAGCAAGTGCCTGATAAAGCTGGGCCAAAGGCATCCTCAATGAGTGGTTCTCAAACTTGAGTATGCATCACAATCACCCAGAAGACTTATTAAAACACAGATTATCTGGGCCACCACCATGTACTTATTTAATAACGTCTGAAGTGAGCCAAGAACTGGCATTTATAACGAGTGATGCTGATGCTCCTGGCCAAGGATTATTTTTAACCACTGGTCTAAGCCAGTGCTTCCCAATCATGGCTGCACATTAGAAGTACAGGGGAACTTTTCAAAACACCAAAGCCCTGGAGGTCCCTCAGATCAATCGTAACAGAAGTTCTGAGGGTAAGTCCTAGGTACTGATATTTTTTAAAGCTTTCTAGAAAACTAATATACAGGGTCTGGCACAAATACACCTCCTTTTTATTACAAAATCTTTTATTACAAAATCATAAGCATGTAATTCTGTAACATAAAAATACCACACTCAAGCACACCATATGACATTTTAGGTGAAATGTTCAAATTAAAACTATATATTATACCCAAATTATTACCCTACCAACCACACTCAAGGAGTCTTTACTTCTGCCTGGCCCTGTATAGTCAGGGCTGAGAACCACTAGTTAATACAAATGAACCTAAACCATTAAGAACAGATGTTTCTTAGTACAAAAGCAGGAAAAGGATTATTCAATAGGGTGGCCTCAGCTGCTTACATAACTAGGGTTTAACTTGAGAAGTTGTAAGTGTGCTGCCTTCCTTAAATCCCAAAGTCTGAAGCAAGTCTTTAGAGGTCATACAAAATGGCTGACCTTTGAAGACAATAAAAGTGTGGGTTGCTACTAATCACACGTACCATTTTTAGGCTAAGTGGCAATTTTGCATATTGGTTACCTCTCAGGTTCTGGAGTCAAATCATTTAGTAGATGTAATCTTTGGCAACTTAAGCATGTTTTCTTCATATAGGAATTAATGTAATTAATATATTTATACTAAGGATTACATGAGCATCCATGTAAAAGTTACCTTAGAGTCTGGCATACAAAATTTAATGTAATCTAATTTCTATAAGCCATGACAGACACATAACCTACCGGAAACACTAAGGAAATCACTGTCTTTTTCCAACTCTATTTCTTCCCTTTAGTTACCATCATGTCTCTTCATCACAATGGCTTCAAGATCTCTACTCTTTTTAGAATGCAGTCACAGCCTTGTGAATTTAGATGTTCAGAGCCCTCAAAAAATTTTTTTTGGAATTTTATTTATTTTTAGAGGGAGGGGAAGGAAGGGAGAAAGAGAGGAAAACACTAACCGGCTACCTCTCGCATGCCCCCAACTGAGGACCTGGCCCACAACCCAGGCATGCGCCCTGACCTGGAACTGAACCAGCAACCAGCCCTTCCATCCACAATATGTTGCTCAATCCACTAAGCCATACCAGCCAGGGCAAAAAAATTTAAACTTTAAATAACTATAGAGAAGATAACCAATAGGAATAAATACAACTTACAGAAAGCTATACAGTATAAGCTTACTATGAAATATGGTAAAATTCTATGTTCTCTCACTCTTTTCTTTAATTGATCACTTAACCACTGAATGATTTCTAAATACCTGTATTACCTTAACATTTGCCTTTTCTGATTTCTCTTTCCCTTGTTTCTATCCAAAATACCGCTAAATATAGAGGTTTCAATCAAGTACAGTCTCTCCCCTATAATGACTACTCTGGGAGGAAAAAAGCTCTCACAGCCATGTTGTGAATGCCCTCTAATAGGGTGCTTTTAAAAAATCTTTAAGAAGATTTAAGAATCATTTGGAATCTAAATCACTAAAGTCTAAATATAACATTCCTACTGCCAACTGTTTCTCCCCAAATATTCACTGGCTGGCTGATTTCTAAAAACACAAGACTCTGGCTAAGATAAAGGTGACAAAAGATGTGCAGTATGGAACAGAAATCAGGAAAACCCTACAAATGTCTACTTTGTCCCAGGAATGTTGATGTTAACTACATGTTTCCTTGATATATTTTGCATTAAGATGTGAATCAAAGTTGACAAGCTTAATCTAGGCCTTATGATTGACAAACTACAAAATCTTCACAAGAAGCACTCAATAATTTAGTCCATGTTCATCAAATAATCTACAGGGATCCTTGCAAACAGTAAAGCTCAATCTTATAACATTTCAAAACAAATCTGTTAACCTGCTTTTTATGAACTTAACAATGTTTGTATCTACAATTGTGAGAGAAAAAAATGGAGAAAAATTGTGAAATAAATTATTTCATTTATATTTTAAAACAATGTCCACTATTAGATTTGGCCTTTTGGGGGGTTGTTTTTGAAATCTCTCTACCTAGTACTATATCATAAGTTTGTAATATCTACCATTCCTCAGAGATTAAAAAGTATTTGTTTTTAACTCTGTCGGATCTGTCTAAAGTGGGGATTGAAGATGCAAGAGTATATGTACCTAATTATTTTGTTCTCGGCCAGCAACTGTTTCTATAAAGCTCATTTCAAAGACTGAGAATTCATCTGGTCTGGTAATATTAGATCTGTAGGTCACTATGAAATGGCTTTTAAACATACCATTTTAAACTGACAAACACTGTATATCCTAAAAGAATTCCTGAGGTACTGAGGCAGGATCCCTGGTCCCACGTTCAATACCTCTCTGCCTTGGTTAAATGACAACCTGTTCAAATTGCACTACAGTACTCAAAGGTTTGGAGATGGGATTATTAATGAAGCATATTAATTTTCAACTTACTCTACTTTCAAAGGTTACTTTCAACTTATGCTAGGCAGAAGAAAAATGAAGTTAGTGCACTGAGAGAAATAAAAATACTAATCAGTATCATAAATGGAATGGGATGTTATCCTATAAGTACTTAAAGCCTAGTCATTAAGTTAAAGTACAAAAATATTACCTAAGAAATGCAGCCTTGGAAGTAAAAATTATACTGAAGTCAGAGTTCATCTAATCCAATCACTCCAACTTTAAAAGTTCTCTTTGCAATGTAACATCCTTACTAATTCTCCCAGCCTATGGTTGAAGATGGTCACTGCATATTTACTGGTTACTTCTCAGGACAAACCATTCTCTTATCTTTAGAGGTTTGACTGGTAGAAAGTTTAGGTTATCCTGAAACTTAGTAGACAGAGCTTTTAAGATATGAAATCTATCATGATCCAAATCTTTTCAAGCTAAATACTTAAGAATTCCTTAAGCTCTTCTTCATGATGGTTTTACATGATCACATTTTGGATTCTACTTTGAAGATACACCATGTCATGTCGATTATTGTTCTTAAAGCACGGAAGAAGAAAAATACTCCAAGTAGGGAATAACAAGCCTCATACAACAGTAGTATCACTGGGCTTGTTCTAAATATTCTACTTCTAATAAAACATCCTTAACAATATAACTATGATAGCCACATTCTATTCACCCACTTAGAGCTTACTACTCAATAAAAATCTCTAATTCTACTGTTTAAGCCATACACTACAAAGGCTCTTTTCAATGCATCCCCCATCCAAGGAAATAAGAACTTGTTTAATAACTTGTTGAAATAAAAATGTACTTTACAACAGTTTCTAATTTACTTTTCTAATAACCATGAAAAATGAAACAGTAACAGGATTTATCATCACATCTATATTAGGTGCTTACACCAACCTTTTTCATTTGAGACTCTTATCTAAATCTCGTCTATTTTATTTATCTTATACTTAATTTTATATAGTCCTTTTCTTTTTTAAAAAAGATTTTATATTTATTTTTTTATAAGATTTTATTTTTTTTATAAGATTTTATTTATTTTTACACAGAGGGAAAGGGAGGGAGAAAGAGAGGGAGAGAAACATCAAAGTGTGGTTGCCTCTTGTGCGCCCCGCACTGGGGACCTGGCCTGCAATCCAGGCATGTGCCCTGGCTGGGGAATTGAACAGCGACCCTTTGGTTCGCAGGTCAACGCTCAATCCACTGAGCTACACCAGCCAGGGCTATACTTATTTTTAGAGATAGGGGAAAGGAGGGAGAAAAACAGGAAGAGAAATATCAATATATAAGAGAAACAGTGATCGGTTGCCTCTTGCATGCCCCCGACTGGGGACATGGCCCGCAACCCAGGCATGTGCCTAGACCAGGAATTGAACCAATGACCTTTTGGTTTGTAACCCACTGAGACACACCACCCAGGGCATCCTTTTTTTAAAAAAGAGAATGACATTTAACTACCACTAAGTTTCTGTTATCTTTTATTTCTCGAGGAAAGTTCAACCATCACTACCTTTAAGTTTCCAGCACTGAATGATACATTTAATTCCACCACGAAAAATTATTTAGGACAGATAATTTCAGTCTTCTCATGAATACTGCACTTAGACTAACATTAATTCTAATCAAAAGAACTTTCTCTCTCATTAAAAAATAAATAAATAAATAACACTTAGGTACTCTGATTTGAGCTGTTATTATACCAAGCTCAGGTCTACACCTTGGAATGTCTTACTCCAAAACTAAGAGACCCTAAAACTGTAAAAATTTAACAAACTTTAGTTCATTTAGTGTTTAAAGCTTCTTACCCTATTTCTATGCTGTGCCATTCTGTACAATACTTTTTGCCAAACAATAACTTCTTTATTGACCAGAATCAGGCCCCAGGTAGTAGTCTTCCTAGTTATTTATTCTATTCTTCAAGCAATAAAACTCAAAACAAATCAAGAACTCTACTTGTTCACAGTAAATATACAGATAGCTAAAAGGCCTCTACCACTATAGTTTCTTGCCTTTTTGCAATGGCATTCAGTAACCTGGAGGGTGATTGCTAACAACAAAAATTATTCCAGCCTCAATTTACCAATACTGTCAGTCTTGGCCAATCTCAGGTCTTAATAGTGATCTGGTTGTTGGTTCTATTACCATCTACTATGGTAAAAAGCAGGATGACAGCTTATTTGCAATAAGCCTTGTTGTTAAGTTAGCCACAATCAATTTAAGAAGTATCAGAAAACTAAGTATTAAAGGGATCTACTTTTGATCTCTTTTCAGGTATCCTGAAAATCTGAGTGAACACCAGTTTTTTTTACACCACTGTGTGGTGGGAAAAATCACAACCGCTTTAGGATCTTGAATCCTAAACACATGATAAGGATTTGGTAGCACAGTATTTTGCATACATATTAAGGTATCACTTCACTGAGGACTTAAGTCCATTTAGTATGTTGAATGAATACTAAATCTGTCACAATAGTAACTTTTATATTAGGATTTTGAAAATAGGTAAAGAAAATAATTCAGTGTTAGAATCAAGGGGAGTTCTTAATAACTGTCTTTATATGAACATTTAAAAACAGTTCATTGGGAGAGGGAGACTGGGAAGTTATTGCTGGGTATGTTTTTGGGGAGATGGAGAAGATAAAAATGTCCTAAAATTAGTTTGTGAATACATTAAAAACCAATTAATTGTATCCTTTAAATGAATAAATTGTGAATTATCTCAATAGTAAGCTGTTTAAAAAATATTTCAATCTCACTCTAACAGGTATTATACTAATGTTATTATATACTTTCTAAAATATTATTAAAATATATATCAAAAGATTATAGAGGAAGAAACAAAGAGACACACTTACCTACTATATTAAGCCAGGTATTAGGATACTGAAAACAACAGATCACTTAGGAGCCAGAGATAACTGAGTGTTAAGAAGCCCTTATTATATTACAACCACTAAACAAACAAACAAACAGTAACAGACTGAACAGACCCCTAAATGATTTATCCAAAAAGACTATTACTTGAAAACAATCTTGAAATGGAAAGCTTTGCTTCTATAAACAAAAACATGAATGAAGTCCTCAATAGCATGAGCACTTACTCATCATATTCGATATGATAAATAATGTCTTCATCAGCAGCAACAGAGTCTGAATTAGATGTAGAGGGTACACTGTCCAATTTATTTGTGTTCTCTTTGGAATTATGATTTACATTTCCTTTAGTCCTTTTACAAGAACTGCCACTCTTCAGTGGAGTTTTGCCACGTGAATGTCCATCAGAAGCTCTGGTAACACTATGTATACGTGCTTCGAACCAAGCACCAAGGCCGACATCTCTGGCATCCACCAATTCATTTACCTAAAAAGAGTTTAAAATTAGTTAGTGCTTCAAAAACTTTAATATAACTCAGGTTATTTTATGGTTTTCATAGTTAACAATATTTGCAGCTACTCATGCTTAAACTAATTTAAAAGATTAGATCAAACTATTCTTTTTGTGTTATATTCTAAATCTGTTATTCACTAGTATGAAAGTTTACTCCAAATTTTCAATAAAACGGTTGTTTTCTTTACTACTCCCATGTCTACATCTGACTTTTTTCTTTTTTAATCCTCATCTAAGGGTATGTTTATTGACTTTAGAGAGGGAGTGGAGGAGAGAGAAACATTGATGTTAACAGAAATATCAGCTGGTTGCCTCCCACCCATGCCCCAAATGGGGATCAAACCCACAACCCAAGCATGTGCCCTGATAGGGAATCAAACCCACAACCTTTTGGTGCACTGGAGGATGCTCCAACCAACAAAGCCACTGGCCAGGGCTCTACATTTGACTTTAAAAAATGTAATTCTTATGCACCCAAGTGTGTTCTGTCAAGTCATTCAATAAGAATGTCACTAATAAAAAGCCAGGACTTTCAAGTGCTATGATTGCGTTATTAATTTCTCCTGGTAATTTCTTCAGAATCCTAAAGATAACTTACAGTAAGGTATTAAACAGAAAATAAAACTAAAAAAATGAGGGAACTGTGCACATGTACAAAGGGAAGGATTTAGTGAACCTTTTATAAAAAATGGTTAAGTTCTACCAGTTAGTAAGTCACTAGCAAATGCATTATTTAGTACGCCCCAAAACACAGGTAAAATATAAAAAGAACAAAGCTATAAGATGCAAAACAGATGTAATTAAGTCTAGTGGATGATCCAGAGCTAAGCTATGCAATGTAATAAAAGGAAAAACAGTATACCAGAAATTAAGCGTTACAATATGGAAGCTGGTTTAAAAAAATAATCCTCTCGTAAAAAAATCTGAGGAAACTGGTCTAAAGGTCAAAGTGCTTTCAGGAGCGATAACCAAAAGACATCCCCTTAGCTTTTTTTTTAAAAGCCTATTAAAAGGAAAAAAATGGCATCACTAATACTAGATCATCACCTAATCAAGCTAGGTCTTCCTGAGGGTGTAAGAGACTACTTAAGGTACCCAAAAGAATTCCAACAGATGGGGCATGGGTAAGAAGGCGGTATATACTAAAAATACCCACATGCCAGATATTATGCAAGAATCCCTTATTTAGGCTTGGCTAACTCTAACAACCTTAGTAATTAATAATTCCTATTTTACAAGATAAGGAAACAAAGGCTTATAAGTTAACTTGCTCCAGTGAAAGCTAATGAAATACATAATACAGCTATGCTTTGAAGACATCTTGACCTTGAAGCTTATGTTTTCGCCATAAGATGACAAAGCAGGTAAACAGGAACTTCAAAGGTTAAGTGATGAACTAAGAAATACGATGTTAAAAATATAAAGAGGTTTCAAACCACCAAACTAATATAGAAGGTAAAGGGAATACAGACAAAACCAAAAATTATTAACTATCACTACCAGAAGAGGTACCACATTTGACCAAAGATAACTGAATGTTGTGAACATGGTAGCAATGAAACATCTTGGAAGACATAGTTCAACATAACATTAAAAGTGAAGAGTTTAGAAGAAAAAGAAAACACCTAAGGGCCAACCGGGCTAAACATGGCAAAGATTAGTGATGGAACATGGTATACATTGCATAAATTAACTCATGCATTAAATGGACACAGGCTCTTTTCTAACAGCCATTGTCCAGTTTAAAGACTTTAATTTCTTACAGGCAACACTAGCTAAAACAGAAAAAATAATCGATGTTAAGGTCTATCATACTAGGGAGAATAAACTGAGGCTACTATTTCACAGCAAAATATAAGAGGTTTCATATAACACTGCGCATTATTATTCTAGAAGAGAATGGAGCATATAGCCAATAGGAAAACAATCACAGAGAAAATACATTTAACAACATAAATCCCACTAGGGAACAAGTATAAGGTACAAATGAAATATTTAATCTGCATATCAAAAATAAGAAGCTAGCATGCAGCCCTGGTGTGGTAGCTCAGTAGGTTGGTGTTGTCCTGATATACCAAGATCGTGCATTAGATCCCCAATCAGGGCACACACAAGAAGCAACCAATGAATGCATGGATAAGTGGAATAACAGACAGATGTTTCTCTCTAAAAAATTATTAAAAAAAGAAAAACTAACATGCAGAACCAGTGTCTGGATATCTTAGTGTTTGGCAATACAATTAGAGTTAACAGAAACCTAAGCCAATCTAAAAACACTACTACTGCTTAAATATCATACATGAGAAAACCTGATAGCTCATAAAGGTAAGGCATTCTTTTGAGTAACCTTAGATTTATAACTGGAAACAAGAGCAACAAATTCTTCTATTAAGTATAACCACTCATGATATCCGTATAAACTGTGCGGGGGAAAAAGGCTTTTAAATTAAAAAATAAAGTTTCTGCACATTATACAGACAGACTTAGGCAAAATTTGAATGGGTCAAACTGCCTGCAAGAGGTTTAAATTCTTTTGTAAAGTCTGGGGTTTGAAGATGGTTCATAAGAGAATATTTAAACTTGCATGATTAACATGAAAACAGCATGCTGCCATGGTAACTTTCTTAGTATCCAGCTGAAATTAAGACCTGAAAAGTATGTCCTAAGCCACAGCACGTACACCACCAAGAGTCAACCGTAATATAAACTATGGACTTTACATGATGCTGTGTCAATGTAGGTACATCAGTTCTAACAAATGTACTACTCTGGTGGATGAGGTTGATAATGAGGAAGGCTATGCATGTGTCAGTAGGGAGCATATGGGAATTGTCTGTACTTCTCATTTAATTTTGCTGTGAACCTAGAACTCTTCTAAAATGTAAACTCTTAAAAAAGGGGGTGGGGGGGGAGGAAAAAACCCCTGAGAAGTAATTAGTCAGAAAAGAACAATAAAAAAAAAAAAAGAGAATGATAAAACAGGAAAACAATATGTGTGCAGGTGGTGGTGGAGGGTGTCTCAATTGCACCTATGGGCTTTAATTTGTGGAGGTAACTGACAACATGGAGAGGCTTTGCCAATGGAAGAATTACTTGCATTTCCAAAGAGAAGCAGCACTCCAGGCAGCACCCAAAAGGGGAAGCATCAGGTTTGGTCAGAAGTCAGAAGAAGTATGGAAAGCATGGCCCAGAGACTACTGCATTTTCCATGTCAAAGGCAAGGCAGGGCAGGGCAAACAGTTTATGATCGGCTAATCTGAATAACGTTGGCAGGATCTGGGCTTATAGGGGTGGTCTCTAGTCATGTAGCAGCCGACACTGGGTGGTTAGAGCATGGGAGTGTTGGCTGCTATGTAAGAGTTAGATAAAGAAGGTGGCTGGGGTTGTGGACTCTGGATTGGCTCATTTGTATATGAAAGGCAGGCTCACTGACAAGTTGCTTACTGTCTCTTCCTAGCTAGCCCTAAAATGGAAAGTCTATCCTCAGCCAGCAAGCTTACCCTCCCAGAAAATGTTAAAACATCATAAAAGACCAACAACAACAAAAAAAAAACAAAACCAAAAAATCCCTACACAATTCACGGGTGAGGTGTTTGAGCTGAAAAGTCCTAAGTTTAAAAAGAAAACCCAATCATATCAATCTAAGCTTAAGAACTGCATTTATTCATGTCAAAAATATAGCCACATTTAGAGAAGAGTCTTCCATGTCCTGGTATTTGACAGATATATCTACAGATATATACTTAGAGATATCTATCTATCCAAGTATTTGATATTTCCAAATATTTGATAGACAGATATAACTATAGATATGTAGATATATCTGTAGATAATCTAAAGTATGGAACACAAAGAGAAACCACTAAAAAACAAAACAATACCAATAGCAAATATTGCAATATCCGAGGATGTACTTACTATATGCTGGGTATACATTTTTTGGCAGAGGGGTGGGGAGGTGGGTAACACTTCTAAGTACTTTAGATGTTCTGTGGAAAACACACCAGTTCTGTAGATAAACCTAAGTTTAAATCCTTGTCTATCACCTAACCTACTAGGTATAACCTTGAACAAGTTACTTAAGCTGTCTTAACCTCAGATTCTTTATAAAAATAACATACTTAGCAGTGTATTTTAGGTACCAAATGCAAATGATGTGCCAATTTAGCAGCACATGGTAGGCACAAATCAAACAACTGCCTCCTTCGACAAAGTATCATTAAAACTCGAGTATCATGTAATTGCCATACCCTGCTTAGTAAACATATTAGCAGTTTTCTGTTGTGTACAATACCTCCTTTAAAATTACAAGTTATTCTTATTTTCCAATGAGGTTCATAAGTGTAATATACTTGCCCTCAGGAGATAGCACAGCTAAAAGTGGTAGCTAAGTTGATAAAGGTTTCTCCAACTCTGAGCATGTTCTCATTATATACCATATTTTTTCGCAGAGTTACAAATCAAAATGCAATATTGTTCCATTTACATGAAGTCCAGAAAGAGGAAAATCAAGATGCACACACAAGTTAAAGGTTCTTAAGTAGTTGTTAAAGGGCTAATAACAGGATAAAGTTAATAAAAGCAAAGAAACGATTACCGCAGAAGTTTGGATAGTATTTACAACTCGGGAGGAAGGAGTTCTAATCAAGAGAGGGCACATGTGAAGTTCCTGAGGAAAGCTGTTCTATTTCTTAATTTGTGTGGTGTTTATGGACATTGATTTCATAATATGTCATTAAGCTCTACTCTTTTTTGCATTGCCTGTTAAGTTTCATAATAAAAAGGTTAACTATCAAGAAGCAGAGTTGTTCTGTAGACAACAAACAGGAAATACTAAGATTTTTTTTTTTACTTAGTGGTAATTAATAACTTACATTTTTATTTTGTACAATAAACATAAGAAAACATGTAAGATGCATGTTTTCTAGCAGTGCCACACACACAGCTAAGGGGAAAAAAAGCTTACCACCCTAAAGCTTACTACCATCCATATAAGTAGATATTATTTAGGCAATGATGGTAGTCATTTCAAAGTAGGATCTTATGTGAGTCATACGAAGCTCTACATCCAAAAGCCAAAATTAAAATAAATTTACATCTCAAAAGTCTACCTTGTTTCAGAAAAATAAATTACTTCCTAAAGTGAGTGTGATTCAACTTGTGTTATACAATGGGAATGAATGGATCAGGCCTCTACACAATCTTCCACAGCCTCTCCAAATGTGAAATGATATTTAGTACCTTACAACATACAAAAAGATATCTGAAACTGACTAAATGCTGCTCTAAGTTACCAAACAGCAAAAGAAGAATGATACTGGATTATAACTTCAGATTAAAATTTCATTTTAACATATTAAGTTTAGTGTTTACCTATGCCAGTTTTGACTAATGCTGATTTGAAAATTCTCTTTTTGAACCTACCTATCATGAGGTCCAAAGGCAATTTTATGCAAAAGGAAGGAAAAGCCCCAAAATTTGTTTGCTCAGCCATAAAAAATTTTTACTTATAGAAAGCTCTATGTGGATAAAAGGAAAACCTCTGCAAAGCAAAAGTTACATATCTAAGAATTCAAGATAAAGAGGGAAAAAAGCCTCCCAATTTTTAAGTGACCTAGAAACAACTTAATGAAATTTTATATATTTACTATTCAGAGACCTACTCTAAGGATAACAGACAAAATTCAAGGCAAATTCAAAACAAATCAATTAAAAAGTAGCAGCTTACCCCTGGTTGGGTAGCTCAGTTGGTTAGAGCATCATCCAGATAGGCCAAGGTTTCAAGTTTGGTCCCCAGTCAGGGCATATACAAGAATCAACCAATGAATGCATAAATAAATGGAACAAATCGATGTTTCTCTACCCCTCCAACCCCATTTCTCTCTAAAATCAAATTTTAAAAAAAGTAGCAGCAACTTCTCAGCATTTTCAGGTTAGTGAAAAAGAAGTTAATATCTAATAAAATTCCATGAAGGCAGGGGCAATATCATTTGCTTACCCCTCTATCTCTTAATTCCTAGTACACATATATAATACATATTCGAATATTCATTCAATGAATAAAGTATCCAAAAACAGACACCTCTAGATTAAAAAAAAAACCTTGCTAGTCAAAATTTCAAATACCTATGACAATTACTGAGCTTCATTAGAAAAAAAAAAGGATATACGTAAATCTGTATTAAGACTCTTGAACTAACACAAAAGGTTAAATGTACCTCTGACTAAACACATTACACCCTAAAACACAGAAGACTTTTGAGAATTTAAGTGCCAGGTTCCACAAATGTGTTTCTAAATGAAGAAGAAGAGACAATGTAAAATTTACTGACCAAGTTTGTAAAACTCGAAAACCACTGCATTGGAATTTGAAACCAAGTCTAATGACAAAGCTGAAGTTCTTTACATCTTTGCTACTTATTAATACAAAATATAAGAGATGTTAGAAAGTTAGGCACCAGAAGTAGTTGATAGCCAAAGCACTAATGCCAAAAATAAAGAGCAAGGATGTGGTGAGGGAAGTAGTTTTTCATGACGCACTTCTGAATTAGATTTGGGGGAAGGGACATGAGAGGGTATTGAGAAGTGTGAAACAGAAAGAATTTAAATTGACCAGAACTGTTTAACCTTGATTAATCTCAGGTCTGTAGATACATAAACTAGCCTTCCTATGAGAACAAGTTCATACCTTCATTGTCCAAAACAAATCAGGTCAAAAGTAGCAGCTTCGTGGGGTTTTGTTTTTTTTTTTAAGATTTTATTTATTTTTAAACAGAGAGGAAGAGAGGAAGAGAGGGAGAGAAACATCAATGTGTGGTTGCCTCCTGCATGACCCCTACTGGGGACCTGGCTGGCAAACCCAGTCATGTGCCCTGACTGGGGCATCAAACTTACAACTCTTTGGTTCTCAGTCGACACTGAACCCACTGAGCTACACCAGCCAGGACAAAAGTAGCAGCTTTTAGCAGTAGCTAAACTGCTGCCCTTAACCACAGTTAAAAATAATGTAAAATTAAAAATAAAAAATACAAAAATATAAGATTAATATAAACACAGATGGTTACATAAATATTTGTTGACATACTGATATACAAGAGTTACTATACATGCATATATTTCCTTGCTCTGTTGGCTAAGTGCCCTATTAGTAATGACTCCCCAGTAGCAAGGAGCATACCCTACAGTCTGGCTTGGTTTCTAATACCATTCTCCAGTTAAAGGAACCAAGTCTTCTAGGAGAAATGGTTGATTCCCAGACTGGAGCAGGAAATACACAAAATGAGCTTGGTGGTCCTTCTAGCACAGAAGGAAAGTGCTTTAACAAAAAAACAAGCAATAGCAACAACAACAAAAAAACCATAATAAGGGTTTGTCAAAGGGACACAGAAAAAAAGATCCATACTAATGAAAATAAATAACTGACCAAATAAATGAAGCAGAAGAGACTAGTCTCTCATGTGGAAGTGTTCCCAATAATTTTTGTAAATAATCTGCCCTCAAGGAAGTCAAGTACTGAACTACCCACTTGTGGGCCACAAATAGTGACTTCATCTCAAAAGTTACATACAGTACGAAAAGGGGTGCAGGGAATGGGAGTGGGAGAATAATCTAACAGTAAAGAAACCTGACAAACACTACCTCAGCCAGGTGACTAAAGTTCACACAGTGATAAGTTACTATTAATGTAAAACCTAAGTTATAATGAGCAAATACAATGGTGATAATACGTGCCCCTAAATATTATATGATGAAAATATCACTTTATTTCTGTGGTATTCCTCAAAATATTTAAATGCAGTCTAATGATGAGGAAAACAACAGATAAAGGATAACAGAAGGACATTTTACAAAATACCTGACCAGTACACCTCAAAACTGTCAGTGTCATCAAAAATAAAAGTCTGAGAAACTGTCACAGTCGAGAGGAGCCTAAGGAGATGTGACAACTATTTCATATAACACTAATGTAAATGTAATGTGGTATCCTGGATGGAATTCTGGAACAGAAAAAGGAGATTAGGTAAAGGCTAAGGAGATAGGTTCATTAATTATAACAAATGTAACATATTAATGTAAGATGTTAATAAAATGGCAAGCTGGGTACAGGAAACACGGAAACTCTGTAGTGGCTTTCCAACTATGTGATAAATCTAAATTTTTCTAAAATAGAAAGTTTATTTAAAAGTAACAATGTGGAAAAATATCAATGTAGAAAATATAACTGAAGAGGAATGAAATCAATGGGTGATATTGAAAACACTATGGCAAGCAAGCTTTCAATATTAACAGCCCTTTCTGATCCTTGCGATAACAACATAAAGTTTGTGAGAACTACTACAAAGTTTACTCCCAAACTTTGTTTTGTTACTGCAATTTTTTCTCTTTTTACTAAATGACTGTAGCAAGGAAAGCTATTGATATTTATATAGCCACTTTACTGACTGCTCATCATGCTCCAATGTTGATTTTCTCAGCTTTTCCAGGTACCCATAAGTAGTAACCTCACCTTCTCCATATTTACACTTTGTTGTTCTCCTGCATATCTGTATTATCTAATGCTTCTAGAAAGATGTTAAGTAATAGCAGCATTTACTGGCTTCCTTGTGTGGTTCCCATATTTAATGGAAATGCTTCTGGCTTTTCTCCACCATTAAACTTAATGCTGGGTGTTGTTTAAAATATTCATTTATTCCATCTGTTCCTCTTACCACAGATTTTTAAAAAATCAGAAATGAATTCAAATTGTATTTAGATGTTTTTAGAAAACATTTCAGATTAGATCATTTGTTTTCTTTGGTTTATTAATATGAGGAATTATATTAAAATACATTCTAATAATAAACTATCCTGCTTCAACAAACCATACATGATTAAGGTATTATGTTCTTTTGATATACTGTCACAATTTTATTTGCTAAATATAACTTAGGTTTTAAATCAATCTGTAGCAATACTGGTGTGCTTTTTGTCATGTGTTTGGTATCAGTATTATACTAAATTTATTTATTAAAAAAGGGGAGGAGTGTCCATTTATGCTTTGGGTCATTTTAGGTAACATTATAATTATCTATTCTTCATAGGTTTAAAGCAATTCATCAATGTAGCAACCCAAAGCAGGTACTTTTGAGATACAGCTCTGTGCCAGTTTTGATTCTTTCCATATTTATGGAACTGTTTGCATTTTCCATAGATCCAAAATCATCTTCATTTGTATTTTCTTAAATAATTTAGTTCATCTACCAATTTTAATTTTTTACTTGAAAATTCTCTGAAAATTTGAGTCTTGGTCACAATTTATCTCAACAGAGAAGAATTAAAAAAGCATTATAAGGTTAGGAAAGGATTAAGCAAAATGTCATTCAATTATTTCTACCAAATTTATTAGAACTTGAAAAGGGTGCTGAATACAAAGGTCAATAAATAAATCAATTCCATTTCTATACATCAACAAACAAATCACAATTTTAAAAAGATAACATTTATAATAGCATAAAAAAGAAAGGTACTAGAAATAAATCAAAACGAGATAAGAGGAAAATAAGGTGTCAAAGATCTAGATTAATGGAGATATCGATCATGTTCACAAATGACAGACTAAATTATTGTAAAGATGTCAATTCTCTAAGCTGATCTATACATGATCCCCATCAAAATCCCAGATTATTTATCTGTAGAGTTTTGACAAACTAATTCTAAAATTTTCACATGCAAGTGTTAACGTCCAAAACCCAAGACACCTTTGAAGAATTAAGTATGAAGATGAAGGAAAGGGAAGTAACAAAACAGTGCTACAGTACTTAGAACTGTATGGTCACAGGGACAGGAAAACACACCAATGGAAATAAAGTAAAGAGCAGTTTGTCCTATGACTGAGAGCACTTCCGTTTATAGATAAAAATTCCTAGAGAAATTCCTGAACCTGTGCACCAATAGACACATAGCAGGTTCAAAGCAGAACTGTTTAAAAACAGCTCAAATAGCTAATAAACAGAGATTAGATAAATATATTGTGACAAGTTAATAAAATAACATAAAAGTGAAAAATATGCATGAGGATCTCTCAAAGTTGAGAAAAAGTAGAATTCCATTATATAAAACCCAAATACAGGCAAAACAAAACATTGTTTAGAGATATGTACATTAGTAACACTACAGAAAAACAAGAAAATAATAAAAACACAAGCAGTTTACCTTGTTCCAAAAGAGAGGAAGATGTGCTCTGGTAGGGCACATAGAAGGCTTTAAAAAGGAACTGGCATCATTCTACTTCTTAACCATGATGGTATTACACAGGTGTATTATGCTTTAAAGTGCACATATACATTTTACACGTTCATCTACATATTTTACAATTTTTAAAAAAACTTTAAAAAGTATCAATAGCCCTTTCCTTTCAAATGGCAAACAATGTACTTATTCACAACATCCTAAGAGAACAGACATGTGCACTCTCACAACTAACAAGAATTCTGAAGAAGACAACTTACCTTATATAATCCAATGCCAGGATCAATAAGAAAATCACGAGCTGATGTAGATGGCTGGCTGGAAGGTCCCACCCTTGCTTTCTTCACTTTAGGTGGAGTATTAGAACAGGGTTTGGCCTGTACATCAGTCTGTTTAGATGTGCTAGGAAGATCAGGGTCTGGGCGAACTAGTAGCTGAATTATATCATTCAGTCCAACATCATAGTCAAATAAAGTATATCCATTTTCCAACTAGAAATAAAAGAAAAAGATTAAAATGCTTCTCTCAAATCTTGATCTTTCTATATCTTTAGTTACCCAAAAGTCCTAGCCAAATCATTAAAATAAAATTCACAGCATTGCAATTAGTGATCCTGAAATCATTCTTACTACTTTGTGGCCTCTGATGTCAATATCCTCTCAAAACGTAAGTAAAGAATTATTCCACACTAGCTACAGGGTACACTGATAGCCACTGAAATAAAAAATATATATATTACTGCTATTGTTACCTCATCGCCTAAGCAGAAAAACTCCAGATTTCTCACAAAGTTTTATTTCAATGAACAGTGCCTGAATCCACTGCAAGAAACAAAACTTGAATTTTGAAAATGAGTTGGTTTATGACCTTCTGTTCATAAATACATTAAGTTAAGCATTTCAACTTTCTGAAGATTGTCAGAATTTTTTTTTTTTAAATAAAGCAGGAAAAAAGTCATTCAAGCAGGAATAATTACAATTCTTGCTCATGCTTTTCCACTTGCCTAAAGTTCTCTGATTCCATTCATTTCTAAAGGTTATTAGTTGTATCATGAAAAATGTTCCAGGACGAATAGTGAATAAATTATCTTGCAACTTACCCACATTTGGGCAAGGTGTCTACAATACACTGAATGGTATCCATCCTCTCCTGCTCTGCCCAAATATTTGATGTCCTAATCCCAGGTATCTCAGAATGTGGCATTTGTAAACAGGGTCTTTTCAGAGGTAAATAAGTTAAAACTAGGTCATATGGGTGGGCCCTAATCTACTGTGTTTGGTATTCTAATAAAAATTTGAAATTTGGACAAACGACAGAGGGAAGATGCAAAGGCACACAGGGAGGAAACAGCCAGTGACTGGAGTGAAGCATTTACAAGCCAAGGAACACCAAAGATTGCTAGCTAACAAAAACTAAAGGAAACAAGGAAGATTCTTCCCTAGAGCTATCAGAGAGAGCAGGACGCTGCTGACACCTTGATTTCCAACTTACTGCCTCCAGGACCCTGAGACAAAAATTTCTGTGGTTTTAAGCCACCTAGGTTTTGGTACTTAGTTATGGAACCCTAGGAAACTAAGTCTCCATTTTGTTTCTTTATAAAATTCAATTGGCCATTTCACTATGATACAATAAGAAAATTGAACTTCAAGATTAGAACTATCATTTACCCAGAAAATTACCAATTTAATTGGTAATTTTTCCCTCTTTGTGTCTAATATTTATCACCGTCAACTACTCTCTATCACAATAAGACCATGTTTGAGAAGTCAAAGAATGAAAGTCTGTCCTTAAATGGTGGTCCAAAAACACACCTAGCACAATCCTGCACCTTCGAGGTGTTCTCAACTGTTAAATAAAACAAGGAAATAAGAAATTCATAAATTTCTCAATGGGTGAATTAAATTAAGACACTATTTCACAGTTTAGTTAATATGCTTGTTCCAAATAAACCTAAGGAATTTTCCAAAAGTCAGGAAACAGATATGCCTTTATAGGGATGCCAAAGTTATTACAAGGGGGGCCCCCCAAAAAATGGAATTTATTTATAAAAAAATTGTGTATTTTTACATGTTTAAACTTGGTCACCTTCAAAGTACTCTCCATTCAATGCAATACACCTATCAAAACAGTTTTTCCACTGCTCAACACAATTTTTGAACTCATCGATTTTAGTGCTTCTGTTGTTCTTTGTTTCACCTCTTCCACATCAGCAAAACATTTCCCTCTGAGGACTTCATCGGGGGAAACAAAAAAAAAGTCTCTCAAGGCAAGATTGGGTGAATAGGGAGGGTGGGGCATGGGGGCCATGCCATTTTTGGTCAAAAACTGCTGAACACTCAGCTCATGGTGTGGGCAGGTGCACTATAAATCACCAATCATGAAATGGGCAAATGTTGAGTGAGTCTTCAAAAAAAATTTCACTGAAGCCTAACACAGCCTCTCACAACAATGCCAGCTGGTGCACTGATAGAGATGGGTTCCTAGAACACTCACCTAGTTGGGGAAGTCTGTACTACAAGGGGCCAGCCCTCTAGAAGAAAATTCAGGGGTTTTTTTGGGGGGAGGGGGGGCTGGGTCCTACCTCATATTATTTATATTATTAAGAGATAAACAAGAACCTCTTCTAATCCTGGACTCCCGGGGGGAAAAACTTAAGGAACAAAAAACAATACCTTCTCACCTTCGTTTTGACATTCTCCAAGACTCCCCCCGCCCTCCCCCAAAAAAGAGACAGAACACACTAATTCTGGAACAGGTGAAAAAGCACAACTTGATTAAACATACAACTGTTGTATACTATGACAATTATAAAAAATGGAAGTATATAAAGTAAAAAATAAAAATAAACTCTCTAACAGCATAGAGCATACAAATTAACTGGTAGGGCATTCCCCAAAATGAAGAGCTGCTAAGGTGGTAAAATAACTGGAAATCCAACATGTTTCCATAAACACTTTCCCACCGAAATTTGAGGCACAAGAGTCAAAGGGACCTTGAGGGTGTTCTTATACTCAACATGACTAGTTTCTACCAACTGATCAGTCAGTAAATACAAGCTGCTTCAAAGGATATTTGGTTTGAAAAGAAAAGTAGTGTCTGAAAGTCAGAGTGAAACACTAGGCATTTCAAGGCATGAGGTCCTGTAACAGAAGTTAGGCTCTCATTAACATTGTAACCACCTTTCCAATTATTCATGCTTACTATGATATTCACTTTTTCCCATATTGTCCACTCCCTTCCCTAATTCATAGGGTACCCTTCCAGTGTTCCTAAAGCAGTTATTGTCCATTGCATAGCACATTCCACACAGCTGAGCCATTGTGAAGAGTTGCGAGGAATGTTGGAATGACTTGTTCCTTGAAAAGTACTGAAGTTCTCCCAAATTTAATGAAAGTGTAAACTAAAAGTTACCTCTCACTTAAATTATGCTCTGAGTGGGGGAAAAAGAGATTGGGTTACTTAGAAATTAAAACCACCTATGAGTTTCAGGCATATAGTCCATCAATGTCTCACAGGAGAAAATATTTGAGAACTGCCATCCTAGAAGATAGGGCTGCAACATTTACAATACTTAGAGAGGCAGGAATGGCGCCAGAATTTTCTGTTTTGCCAGACTGCACTCTTGACTTTTTATTGGGTTGAAGGAGGAAATTCCAGGTAACAGAAAGGATCATTACCAGTGATGCAAGGGAAAATGAGGAAGCAAACACCAAGTGGCAGTGGCTGAGAAGGTGGAGGTTGGGGTGGGGGCAGGGTCATTAACAAGAGGCTGATAAGCATGGAGACGGAGAGGGTTAGGTTAGCAACTTTTATGTACCTCTCACATATATGTAATACATAACACACACACACACACACACACACACCCCCTTTGAATAGGCACACACTTTACCCTGGCTGGGTAATTCAGTTGGTTAGAACATCATCCCCATATGCCAAGGTTGTGGGTTCAATCCCTGATCGGGGTGCATACAAGAATCAACCAATGTGCATAACTAAGAGGAACAACATATGGATGTTTCTCTCTCCCTAAATCAAGAAATAAAAATTTAAAAACAAATAAATAGGCAAACACTTCTACTTTGTCTTCTGTGTAAAAGGGAAAAGTCTATGGGCAAAGGTTAACTAACTTCAGTTTTTCTTCAGCTCTGGTTCATGTCCCATATGTACCAACTATTCTAAGGTTACTTCTAAGAGGTACAGGGGAAAGAATGAAAGGAGTGGGGAGAATCTTTTCAAAGTAGGGAAAGCTCTGGATTCTCAAAAGATTTAGAGATCCAACACAACTTCTTTAAAAAAACAACAACAAAACAATCAGCAGGGTGCTTCAAACTCAACCCCCCAGAAAAGAATATCCAAATGGTTACCCTACTCTAACCAGAACTTAACAACCCTGAATTGCTACTCTCCATTTTGACCCTCAATAAAAGTAGAGTCAATTACACAGCTTCTCAAATTTAATTTGCATACAGATCACCTGGGGTCCTTGTTAACATATAGATTCTAGTTCGGTAGGTCTGGCTTGAGGGTCCCAGGTGAAACTAATGCTGCTGGTCCTGCTAATACAGGGGCCAGACTTTGAATAGTAAGAAACTAATAGGAAACTGACTATCCTTCAACTTTCATTTTCAAACTCTGGTATTCATCAGAATCTCCCATGGGGTCTTGTTAAATTCAACTACTTGCAATTTTGGGGTGAACTGAGCATCTATAATAAAATATTCACACGTGATTTGGATACACACCAAAGATAATAAGACTTTAGAGGTGTTGCCCAGGAATACATTCTCATGCTTCATTTCTATTACTGGTGCTGAAGTCATCCAAGTACCCCAGGCATTCATGTACTACTACTGTCCCTAGCTAGAAAATAAAATTCAGAAGGCTTGTTACATGCTTTTCACCTTTGACCAAAATATAAAAAGTATCAGCCACTGGCAGCATAGCGATATAAATCTACGTAGTGTTTTATACAATTATTTCAAAAGCAAAGTTTACAACTAAATTTGAACACCTGTTTTTATTACAAGTCAAACACGAAGAGATCAATATAAACTGGCTACAAGAATGTATCAAAGATGTTATAACTTTTCTTTAAAAACATTAAGACATCTCATGGCTCACTTTATTCTCAGTGTAATCTTGTTACTCCGCAATGTCCGGGCAGTTTTAGAGGGGTAAGCATATTAAGGGTAGAAAAATATTCCTTTCAAATCCTTTGTGGTTATAGGAAAACGGCTACCATCAAATACGAGAGAGCTACATTTATTTCAAACCACAGGATCGTAGCCAAACTGTGGTCTATCAACGGGAGGATGCCAACTTTTTTAGTGGATTACATTTTTTTAAAAAGACAAGAAAAATAAGATGCGTCTGGGTCTGTGGGTATAGACCAAGAGAGACTTGTGGGATAGGAAAAGTCTTCAATGGGCCAGTGCATGGCCATACCTTAAAACTACCAGAGACGCCCAGATACCTTCACCGCCAAAAACACTTTCAGCTTTCAAGTAAGTACCGGTGGCTATGCTCCAGTTGCCGTGTTAAAAACTTCGGTGAGGGGACTATTAATAAGAGGAGTAAAACAATTCTTTATATTCCTTTCCCTTCTTGGAATAACCCCTGGGGCCTATACTGGGCAGTTTAAACACGGTCCTGGGTTACATCAATAGCTCCTTCAGCCCAGGTCTCTAATCTTCCCCAACAGATTTCAATTCTAGGAGAGAGGATGATAGACGGGAAGTCCTGGAAGTTCTGGAAGCCCTGCGAATCTTTCAGAGTTTACACATCCCTTCCACACCAAGGAGGCAGGGCTAGGATTCTTGTGCTCAGTAGGCAAGTTTCCTCCTTTCCTATTTGGGAGCCGGAGCGCGGAAGGGCCACGGAAGCGCTGAGAGCCGTTAGCCGGGGCCGCCGGCCCTCCCCACCTGCACTGTGGCATGGCCGCCACAGCCCGCTGCCCTCCCCGCCCTCCAGGGGCCCCAGACCCCGATGAGCGCGGGAAGCGAAAGAACTCACGCGCTCTGGCCGGCCGTGCCTGCGGCTGCTGCCCCACCGTAAAAGAGCGGCGAAGTCTCGGTGCTCCAGACGCCCCCGCCTACGACCCCGCCGGGCGCACCTGCACTTGGGGCTAGCAGGGACCCTGCTGCGGGCCCTCGGCGGGCCCAGGCCCGCACTTTTAGTCCCGCGGGCTGCCCACTCCAAGTGGAACCAGGTGCGCTCTGCGCGCGCGGCGCACCAAGCCCTATGGCCCGCCCAGCCCACGCGTACTGGGGGCGCCCCGCTGCCCTCGCCCCGCGCTTCTCGAGGGCTGCGGTGGGCACGCCTCACCTGCTTGCCCCGGTAGAAGAGGCGCTGGCACTCGGGCCGCACGTCGAACAGAGCCCACACCCGTTCGCGCAGCTCCTCAATTGTGGCTTTGCGAGACACGTCCTCAATGGTGCGCGTCTGGGAGCCGTCGATGGTGCGAACCTGGATCCACATCTTGGCGCCCGGAAAGGGGGCCCGCTCTGCTTTGTCTCCCCCTGCGCTTAGGGCGCCGCGCCCCGCCTGGCCCGCGCCGCTTCCCTGCTCTCCGCGGCTGGCGGGCGAGCGCGTGCACAGGCGAAGACGACCGACCAGACGCCGGGCCCGACAGGCAGCCGCGACTCCTAGACCGCGCGCCCGCGCAGCGGAGCTCAAAACGAAAGGAAACCGGAACTAGTCTGCAGCACCGCTGCTACAGCCACCGCCTCACAAATAGGAAGAAACCTTGTCTGCGCCGCGCGGAGTGTTTACTTATAGAGCTCTAGCTCCCACATGGAGGTCACGGCGCCAACCCGGATCTCGCGAGATTCACACCGGGCTCCGCCTTAAAGAGGAAGCGGCCGGGGAAGTGACTATAGACCAAAGGGAACTAAATGGGCGGGTGCGGGGTGGGCGGGGCGGAGGGGCGGGACTGCCCGAGCCGTTACTTGCTCCGTGGCTTGCACCTGGATTTTTGACACGCCCTCTCGCCTTCGGATTTTGAGCGGTTACGAGGCCACCCACACTGGTTGCCGTTTTGGTCTTTGTTTCCGCACCCTGGGGGCGAACGACTACAGTTCTGTGGTTTCGAAAACACACCAAAAATAAGAAACTCTGACGTGCACTTAGATGATCCTGAAACCGGGGGTGCGGGCGGCCGCGGCCTAAATTTCTGAGAAAGCACATAGGGAAATGAGCTCGCTCCATCGCGCTGACAAGGACACCGTTCGCCACGCGGCCTGGCCGGGTTGGCCGCCCTGGAAAGGCTCTGGGGACCCTTCTGCTTCGCCAGCTTATTTACCGCCAGGCCCCAAAGCTACTTTAGTTCAGAAACCGCTTCCGGGAGTTTCCCGCCGCTGGGCCGAGACGGTGGCTCCAGGCCCACAGGCCGCGGGGCAGCTGTGGTCGCCCTGCCTGGCCCTGGGCGCTCACACTCGGACCTCTGGCCCCGGTTGTGTGAATACCGCCACCCGGAGGTCCACTGCTCAGAAGCAGACGTTTCCATCTGTGGACTTCCGTGTTAGTGTGCTTTTGGCCTTCAACTTTTGGCCTTCGAGTTGCAGGGTCATGGAAAACAATTTTAAAGGATGCAAAACTACACACCTCCAAAGAAAGAACTCCAAATATCCTACTAGGAATAAATTCTCAGAAATAGGCCCATCGCAGCATTACCTAACAGTGGGCTTATTAAAATGAAAATATATTTTCAGAAGAAGGAAGAGAGCATATGAAAGTAGAAATATGTATGCGCGCGCGCGCACACGTGCATACATACTGGGACTTTATATAACTTGAATATTGAGACCAATGCTAATTATTACCATAAAGGTAGGGCAACATTTTTTGTAATAACCAATTAAAGTAATTCTAAGTACAGAGAAGTACAGTAGTAGCATTAAAAAAAAGATGGCCCTACATGGCAGGGGCAGGAAAAAAAGGAATACATATATATTTCGGGTCTCTGCCCCTGCTGAAAATTTTGTATTCACCTATATCCTCTAAATATGATTCCTCTTGTCTGCTCCTGATTTAGTAAAGCAGATATTGAGTATTTAGTACATGTACAAATGCAATGATAGAGATATGTAAAGCACACTTTTCACCTGTCTGGCTAAGAGATAGCTATTTGCTATTAAAGGATATGCTATGTTTTTGTGGAGGCATATTAAGAATTTAATTCCCTGTTAATGAATTTACAATCTAAGAATTTACATTGCTAACTAAGATTTAGAAAAATGAAAATATTGAAGAATAATTTAGTGCTAAACAGTATGGTTCAGTTAAAACAGCTATTGGAGATGAGAGAAGGGGGACTAGAGTGATCTAGGAGTTTTAAGGATAAGGTACAACTTGAACAGAGTTAGAAGGTATATTGTAATGGGGGCAGCATTTAAATGTCCCGTTCGTGGATTGAGATGGACCTGAAATGCAATCCCAGTTTGGCTATTTAATTAAACTGTGATCTTGGACAAATTATTTGCTTCCATTTCCTCAATGTAAAATGGCACTTATAGCATATAATGAATGTCAGGTGTTTAGCATGGTGTCTATCCCTTGGCAGTACACAAATTATTTTCAGGCTGTTATTATGGAAAGAATTTAGCAGAGAATGTCCAAAGAGGAGAGTGCTGAAGCAAAAACAAAAGATATGCATTTTTGCAGATCAGAAGAGATTTCATATCCAAGAAAGGTTGACTAAATAGAAAAGGGTAGAATGTGAAGATTAGCATTCAAAGCAGAATATTTTGTGGGCCCCAGGGAGAAACTAAGGTTTTTAAAGGAGTTCACCGATGTGATTAAATATGCATTAGGGAAGACAGCAGAAGAGTGTGGAAGAACACCTTAGGGGAAAGCTGAGGGAAGGAGAGGCAGGGGAGATGTCAAAAAGCTTAAAGAAGAAACAACTGTGTCAGTTTTGGTGAAAATTGTGGCATTAGGTAAGAGAAGAAAGGGTAGATTGCAGAGCATTCTAGACAATCAATCCTATCAGACTTATAGAATGTGTGAATATGAGGGATGAGGAAAATGGAATGCTGAAAATAATTCCCAAGTTTCTAGCTTGAGAGACTTAAATTAATGGCTTGAGTAGATGGTTATGTTCTTAACTGAACTAGAAGAGGAAGCAAGTTGGGGGAAATGCAGTAATTTCCATTTGAGCTGTGTTGCATTTGAAATACATTCAAAATATATCTAGATGGAGATAACTGACAGATGAAAATATAAGCCCAAAGTCTTAAAAGGAAGTAGGAAAGTAGGAAAAAAAGAACTAGGTGAGACCTCTTATACTCACTTCCATGTGGCAATTTTTTCTTCCCATTGTGGTGGGTCTTTAACGGGGAGTTCTTTAGTTAGGGGGTCAGGGGAGGCTACTATCAAAATTAGGCATATACTGGGACTGTATAGGATCTGTGTTAATCCAGTCAATATACATCTCAAAGCATTGGCAGGCCAGAGTTTAGAGATGTGAGACTCAGAAAAGACATATTTGTCCTGTATAGACCAAATTAATTACATCTGAAAACATAAGCTCACGTGTATAGTAATTTACTTAAGATATAAATAAGTAATTGCAAATAATGATTCTATATCTAACAAAATACATCTTTGTGTTTCTCCACACAGTACATATTGTAATTAAGCAAAGACAAACTAAGGTTTTTCTCTCCTTCCCTACAATGCTGTTGTGGTCTGCTTAGCAAGCTTCCCAGTTGTAAAAACAAGATAGAAGTTCTCTGACAAAATCCACAATTCCGACAGGTTAGATATACCATGCCTTATCACCAGATACGTAGCTGAAACAACTTGGATGTGAACAGAGAAATAAAAAATAAATTATTTACATGGATGCAGAGCAAATGCTAAAGTTTATGCCACTAGTTATGATCTAATATTTGTTCAAGTCAAATAGGCAAAACAGAAAGGTAAAAGATTGATTGTGGAACTAATTATTCTAGAATCTCATCACACCTCAGAATATCTATATTTATCTATCTATCTATCTATCAATATCTCTCTATATAGTGAATTTTAATCTGCTCTCAAAAGCTATAATTACCACCTTTTTACTGGCATCTCTATGCTGATTGTCTTCCTTTTGCTCCTCCAGGGCCACTCTCAACCTGCTCTCTGTCCTGAGTCCAAGGGCAAGGTTTCCAACTGAGTTTGGCTAGTGGAGAGGAAGCACAGACAGGAAATGTAGGATGAGAAGAGAATGAGGTCAGTACATTTATTTTCCTGGCTTTCTCCCTGAAAGGTTACCTCTGGTTGTCTGTTGCCTTGTCACTAATCATTCCTCTTAAAGTGGCCTGCTTTACATGACTCACTCTTTCATGTTCTGGAAACCTCTCCCTCCTATTGTTGCTTTGGGTCTAGGCACTGTAACAGCTTTATATTCCTAGATTCATGCATATTCCATCAGTTCCCCATAACTTGGCCCACACCCTTTTAATTGGTTCCTTGGGGGAGGGAGGTAGAAACATTAAAGTAGCTTAACTGGAAATTTTCTGTTATAATCTCTAATGCTATTTTTAAAAGAACTACATGTTATAAGAAGCAAATTAGAATTTCCATAGACTAAAAAGCACTTCATTTGTGGCTCATTACTTAAACTAGCCAAATTTCCAAGCGTGTGCCCTTTCTTTTTAATAGAATCACAGATTTTTACTGTGGACATCTACTGTAGAGATCATTCTTGTCTGACCTTCTCATTAAATGAAAAAATGATTAGACAAAGACATACAATCAATGGTTGACAGTATAAGAGCTTAAATCCCCAGTGTCCCTTCTCTCTAGCCAGTGCTTTTTACCCTTCAGCTATACCCCTTCTTTTTCCCTGGAGGCTTCCTCAATCATTTCTTCCAGAGAATAATCATCCTTCCTGTGGTGAGCACACATGGTTCTTTGGAATACCTGATGGCTCCGGTAGGACTGGGGACCTGAGATTCTCACTAAAGACTTGCAATTTATTCCTTATAAGGAATCAAAAAACACCCAATCTGAATAGCAAAAAGAAATAAGAATAATTTAAAAATGAGGATAGTGTAAGGACTCTTCCCTAACGAGATGAAGGAAATAGACATACAAGTCCAGGAAGCACAGAGAGTCCCAAACAAGATGAACCCAAAGAAGCCTACACCTAGACACATCATAATTAAAATGCCAAAGTTTAAAGACAAAGAGACAATCTTAAGAGCAGCAAGAAAAAAGCAGTTAATTACCTACAAGGGAACTCCCATGAGACTGTCAGCTGATTTCTCAAAAGAAACTTTGCAGGCTAGAAGGGGTTGTCAAGAAATATTCCAAGTGATGAAAAGCAAGGACATAACACCAAGATTACTCTACCCAGTAAGGCTATCATTTAGAATGGAAGGATAAATAGTTTCCCACAGGAAAAAAAACTAAAGGATTTCATCACTACCAAACCAGTATTATATGAAATGTTAAAAAGGGCCTTCTTTATTAAGAAGAATATAAAGAATATGAATAATAAAACAGCAATAAGCCCTGGCTGGTATAGCTTAGTAGATTGAGCGTCAGCCTGTGAACCAAAGGGTTGCCAGTTTGATTCCCCAGTCAGGACACATGCGTGGGTTGCAGGCCAGGTCCCCAGTAGCGGGTGCATGAGAGGCAGCCACACATGGACGTTTCCCTCTCTTTCTCCCTCCCTTCCCCTCTGTCTAAAAATAAAATAAATAAAATCTTTTAAAAAAGCAATAAATACATATCTACCAATAAGTGAATCTAAAAAACAAAATAAACAAACAAGCAGAACAGAAACAGAATCATAGATACAGAGAATGTTTTGATGGTTGCCAGATGAGAGGGGGGGCGTCAAGGGGATGGATGAAACAGGTAAATAGATTAATAAATACAAATTGGTAATTACAGAATAGTCATGAAGATATAAAATACAGCATAGGGAATATAGCCAAAGAATATATGTGCATGACCCATAGACATGGGCAACAGTGCAGGGATTGCCTGAAGGGGTGTGTGTATGTGTGTGTGTGTGTGTGTGTGTGTGTGTGTGTGTGTGGTAGTATGGGTTGAGAGGGGAATAGGGGGGAAAATTGGGACAACTATAATAGCATAACTAATAAAATATAATTTACATTTAAAATGACTTGCAGTTTATTTCTGTTTTCAGTCACATGCCTTCTTCCGACTTCTTAGATTGGTCCTTCCTATTGCTGAACCTTTCTGAGGGTCTTTGGATCAATTCAGCTCCTATGTCCCATGAAAGCAGTTAAAATTTGACTTCTGATGATGGGGTCAGCTTAGGATTCAACTTTCAGTTACAACTTGCTCTGCAAAACAAATTTTAGAGGTTTAAAATAACAACTGTCACTTTCCTATTTCTCACAGTTTCATTCATAGTGGCACAGGAATTATGAAATTCTTTCCAAACTCAGTTTCTGAGAGTTTGGCTCAGAAGCTGTCAACCCATTGCAGTAGGATGCAGCTATAACTGGAAGAATGGGGACCAGGGCAGTTGGGAACCAGCTAGGCATTTCTCCCCCAGAAGTCTCATGGTCTCTGTCTCTGGGCTAGTTTTGGCTTTTAAACAGCACGGTTGCCTCAGTAGCTGCTTACACAGTGGCTGAAGACTTCAAGAGTGAACAAAGTGTAACCTGTATCCCCTTTCATGACCTAGTTTGAAAGTCATAGAGTGTTACTTCTACCATATTCTTTTCACCGAAACATTCACAAAAGCCCACTCAGTTTCAGGGGGAGGAATAGAGACCCCACCTGTCAATTGGAGGGGTACAAAAGTCACATTGTAAGAAGAGCATGTGAGATGGAAGATATTGTTGTAACCATTTTTTAGGAAATAGAATCTGCAGCTCAACTCCTCCATCTAATTCTTTCTATGTAATTTTTTTGTATGACAACAGAGTTTTTAAATTACAAAATATATCAGCCATACAAAAAAGTATAAAGTGTATTACAGTAAACACTTTTTTATTTACCACCTTGCTCTAGAAATAAAATATTTCAAATAGTTAAAACCCCTCCTTGCATATATTCCTTTTCTCTCCTTTTTCCAAAGAGATAAACACTGTCCTCAGTTGGGTATTTATTATTGGCATGCCTGTTTTTATACTTTTAATACTCTACATGTACTTGTATCTCAATACAGTAGTAAAATTAGGGTGTTTTTAGAACTTTATTTAACATTTTTTATAACATCGAAACTTATTTTTTGAATTCAATATATTCTTTTTCTGAGATATATTCTTTTTCTGAGATATATTCATGTTGCTACATAGCTCTAATAAAAACTTTCATGAAGGCTCAGTTGGCAAATATCTTAGGCTTTGTGGGCAATCTCTGTTGCAGCTATTCATTCTGTAGTTGAAGTACAAAGTAGCTCTATTCACTATGTAAATGAATGGGTGTGCCTTTGTTCTGATAAAACTTTATTAACAAAAATAAGTAACAGAGTACAGAATTTGTCCTGTGAACCATAGTATACTGACCCCAGCTGTAGTAGAAAATTTATCACATTTCAGATATATTGTGTTCTCTGAAAGTTACTTTAGATTATAAGCCACCCCTAACCCCATCCTTATCATACTCCTCTGCCTTAAGAAGAATTTTTGAGAAACACTGATTTAAGAGTAAAATTGGCAGATTTGTTAGGTTTTGATTTATGAAAAGCTTCATTGGATTCCAGTTTCCCTCTTTTATTCTGGAGGGTAAGGATAACTCCTGCTGTTAGACCTCTCTAGCCATCCTCTTTTGAACTTGACCTGGCTCTTTCTTACCATGCCTTCTTAGTGTAGAAAATTTCAACTCAAATGTCAAGATTTCCTTCAAATGCCACTTCCTGCAAGGTGCTTTTTCTGATACCTCCAAGATGAAGGGAATGCTTCCTCTGTATTTCCCTACTTAGCCCATAGCTCTACTCTTAACACTTACCTTGAGCTGTAATTATTTGTTGACATGACTACCTTCTCCATTACATTTTTGATTCCCTAGAAGACAGAGATGTATTCTATTTATTTTTGTTTCCAACACAAACCTCAGAGCTTAGTACCTAGCTATATTTAATAAGTGGTGTTGAAGGATGGAAGAGAGGGAGAAGGAGCTAGAATCTATTCAGGTGTCTACCTGGAACAAGAAATGAATGTACATAATCTACAGGCCTCTAAAGGTGGAGATGGCACTTGGTCTATCATTCTTACTTTAGAGCATTTCTCCATGCCCTCCCACCTCCTCTTTTCATGGAGGCAGATAAATCACATCTTCTTTTATGCAGATGACCATGATTATTGCATAGAAAACCATGCATTTTCTTATAATCTCAATTCCCAGGTTCTAAGAGGTTGAACACATTCAACGCTATTACTATTTATGAAGAAGGATAAGAAAACTGAGGTAATTAAAAATAGATCTTTTCCTAGACCAGCATAAAGGGAAAATACAATGTTACAATCTGTTGACTTTAAACAGTCAAATATTTCTCCAACAAAATGGGTTTATTAGGGAACAACAAAGAATTGCAATCAGGGCATGTGGTCTAATAGTGAACCGTGCACAAGTCCAAAGAACAAAAGAACATATATGTATGTGTGTATGTATCTATTTATTTAATTGTTGTTCAGTTACAGTTGTCCCATTCCCCACCTGCCCACCGTTGCTCTCCCCTGCCCCATCTAACCCCCACTCCCAAAGACAATCCCCATCCCATTGTCCTTGACCATGGATCCTTTGTACATGTCCCTTGACTTGACCCTTCCCCTTTGTTACCCCATTACCTCCTTCCCCACCCCTATGGTCACTGTCAGTTTGTTCTTTATTTCCCTGTCTCTGGTAAAAGAACATGCTTTTGAAGAGGAAAGGGGAAGTTCAGTGGAGCTGCTGTAAACAAAGGGTCCACTGGAGAGAACAGAGTTTGAATTGCAGTAGCTTTCCTTTGGCTGAGTTGTAAGTCTTTCATTGGTTAAGAGTGGTGGTGGGGTGAAGAGGATATCCTCATTCTTCTTGCTGGAGTAATAGAGCAGAAAAAAATCTCTCTGTTGAAAGTGGAAAGTCTGTCTCCTCCTGTTTAGGGTAATTGACAGTGAGTGGTAGGGCATGAGAGACCCCCCTACTGGCCCTCCCAACTCCAATTAAAATGAAATTTCTGTTTAATTAATCTTACATTCTTACCAGTATAATATTTAGTTTGCTATTATTATTATTACCTATGAAGCTGAAAAGTTATTGATATTAAAATATATTCTATAGAATGGCTTTTTTTCTCCTAGTTTTTCAGTTGAAAACTCATGTTGCAGTTATTTTGCTGATTTGCATGAGCAAGAAATCCCATATATTATCTATGGGATTTCTAATATATATGGGATATATATTATTTATAGATATATATTATTTATATATATCTATAGCCATTTATTAATTCATTTGTTTAATGAAGATTTAGTGAAAATGTGTAACATGATGGAAAGAACATGGGTTTTAGAGTCAGACCTGACTTTAAGTAGATCTGCTAGTTATCAGCATTATGTCATTGGGCAACTTATTTAATTTCTCTGATCCTTGATTTCTGTATTTGAAATGGGTATAATAATACCTATGATAGTGCCACAAGACCCAAATGAGATAAAGTCCAATTGCATAGGCACTTAATAATGCTTACTTCTCTCCATTTTTATTACAACATGTTAGTGTATTCAATCAATAGTACTTATTCTGGTTTTCTGTTGGTGATTTGAAACAAGAAAAAATTTGAAATGGGAAGCATTGTTGTCATTTTAAAAAAGCATCTTATGACTTTGGGTTTATGAGTTTGAAGTAGCGCTTTCTTATAGGGTCCAATCAGTTCAGTTCAAGATGGAGATAAATTATAAAGTGCTAACCTCTACTTGGCCAACTTACATATCTAAATTATTTTGGTGTTTTATTAGCTCAACAGGCAAATCATTTTAAGGCACTTTAAGGAGCTTTTTACCTTCTTATGAAATCCCAGAGGATTTCCAAAACTCAGATCTACTGTCTGTCTTCCCTTTGCCCACTCCCAGACCCCAAATTTAAAACCTAAAATAACTTTGTAAAGCCAAAAATAATAATAATCACAATCCAATGGTAAAAAAAACATTTATAACAACACAACAGCCTCATTTTCTCTGTTACCTGAGATGAAATTTATGCACCGCAAATAAGCCAAATTCATCTAATGCACTCTTCCCAAAACTGTACATTAAAATTGCATTTTATGAGGTTTCCATACAATGAGGAAATTTTGTTATCCCTTCTAGGTTGCTGAAAGAGAATTTTCCTAGGATATTTAGTAGCAGAGTAGAAAATCATCTTTCTGTTGGAAATGGAAAGTCTGTCTCTTTCTGTTTACCGTAGTTGAAAATGAGTGGCAGGGCATGAGAGACTCCCTTATAGGCCCTCCCTACTCCAGTTAAAATTACAAACTGCCATGGAGATTTTTATCATGAGCATTAATGTAATTTATAAACTACAGAGAATTTTAGCAAATGACTACATTAGACTGAGAATTAGAAGGCACCACTTTGGGCAAATTGCAGCTTTTCTTGACTATGAATTGTCTATCTGTAAATAGAGTAGTGCAGGAAAGGTAGGACAGGTATACCTCAGAGATAACACAAGTTCAGTTTTGGATTACTACAATAAAACAAGTATAGCAATAAAGCAATTATAGCAATAAAGCGAGTTGTAATCATTTTGCTCTTGGAAGGTCTTGCCTTCAATTTGTGAAAAAAACACAAAACATCTGTTAAGCACAATACAGCAAACTGCAATAAAGCAAAGTGCAATAAAACTAGGAATGCCTGTATTGGATTAGAGTAAACCACTAACTCTTAACTGGTGATACAGTGGTTGAGAGATTAAGCTTTGGAGTTAGCTTTGGAGTAAACTGTGTGAAGCAAACTTCAGTTTCCTCAGTTGTAATCTATTAGGCATCTAATAGATTTGTTGTCAGAATTAATGAGATATCACATGTAATTACTTAATATACCATTTAGTGAATAGTGACTGTTATTATCAGCAGTAGCTATTGACAGGACTCAGAAGCAATTCATGCGTGAGTTTTTCGTAATAATGAAGAATTTCATTTCCATCAAGTACTTGTGCTATACTTCTTGTATGTGTTAGTTTTTGCTGCATAACAAGCCACCCCAAAACGTAGAGGCTTAAAACAACAACCATTTATTTATCTCATTATATTATATGTTAACATTTTGGGCAGGGCTCCATTGAGCAGTTCTTCAGGTCTCAAATGATGACTGGATGGTCTAGAGTGGTCTCACCTGAGATGATCTGTCACTATTCCATACGGGTCTAGCCTAGGCTTGTTCACATGGTGGAGGTGCAGTCTTCTAAGAGAGCCAGGGAGCCTACAAAGCCTCTTTGAGGCCTAGGCTTGGAATTGGCAATGTCAATTCACCACCTACAAGGCTAGTCCAAATTCAAGGAAAGAGAAAATCAGCTCCCCACCCCCTTTTTTAATTGATTCTAGAGAGGAGTAGGGAGGGAGAAAGAGAAGGAGAGAAACACTGATGTGAGAGAGAAACCTCAATCAGTTGCCTCTTGCATGAACCCCCAACTGGGGACCAAGCCTGCAACCCAGGCATGTGCCCTGACTAGCAATCAAATCAGCAGCCTTTTAATTTGCCAAATGATGACCGACCAATTGAGCCACACCAGCCTGAGCCAGCTCTGGTCCTTAAAAGGAGGAGCTGCAAAGACTCATTGCAAAGAGGGAGGCAGGGAAATAATTATGGCCAGTTTTGTAATTAATCTAAAATGCAATCTCTTGCTAACTTTAGTTGTAATAGATTACCTGTTGGTAACCTTTTATGGCATTAGTAATCTTGTTACTGTATTTCTCATTATCTTCTACTCTCTCAGTCAACCACACATTATTGCTGTAATTGTGCTTCATGTATTTGCTGGTTCAGGCTGGATTTCTTTGCCACATGACCAGCTGATGCTGGTAAACTTTGATCTACCTCAAATTTGTGACCTACTATCATTTTATCTAATCCCAGCTAAGGCAAAATTATATACTTTTTTGATGACCCCTCAGAATATATCATGGTACAGTCTATAAGACATTAGAAATTATTGTTTTGTTTAAGTCCATAACAATAAAAATTATTTTTAAGAATATCACAGTAATATTTAGTTTCTTAAAACTTATCACAAGTTATAGTAAAATGTACTAAAGATTCAAGAACTAACAATATTGAGTATTAGCAAGACTACAGAGCAAGTGGGACTTTCATATATCACTGGTGAAAGTGTGAATTGACTGAATCGAATTGGCAAGCTTCAGTTTTCACATACCCACTACCCTGGGAGCAATTGTACTTACAGGTATGTATGCAATGGAAATTAGTGCATATGTCCAACAAAGTATATACAAGAATGTTTATGGTGGCTTTTATTAGAATAACTCCAAATTAGAAACCACTTAAATGTCAAAAATAGGAAAATGGAGGAACAATTTCAGTATATTCATACAATGGAATACTACACAGTGATAAAAACAGATTGAACTACTAATATATGCCGCAACTAGAATGTTTCTCAAAATAATTATACTGAGTAAATGAAGCCAGGCACAAAAAGCACATATAGTATGGTTCTCTTTATATAAAGCTCAATAAGATGCAAATTTAACCTATAGTATTAGAAGTCAAAACTTTGAGGAGTGGAGAAATTGGTGGTGTTTACTGGAGAAAGCAGAAAAGAAACTTTTGGGTTATAGTAATATTCTATATCAGGTGTCCCCACAGCAGGGAGTGAGCGATAGGTGAGCAAGCAAAGCATCATCTGTATTTACAGCTGCTCCCCATGCTCACATTACCACCTGAGTTCCGCTTCCCATCAAATCAGCAGGGGCATTAGATTTTCATAGGAACACAAATCCTACTGTGAACTACACGTGTGAGGGATCTACGTCATGTGCCCCTTTTGCGAATCTAATGCCTGATGATCTGAGGTGGAGCTGAGGCAGTGATGCTAACACTGGAGAGCAGCTGCAAATACAAATAATCATTAGCAGAGCAGTTTGACTGCACAGAGACCATAATAAATCAATTGCTTGCAGACTCATATCAAAACCCTATCAGTGAGTGGCAAGTGCCAGTTAAGCTGCATCTGGTGGCAGGCTATAAAGCCATCCCCTATCCCCATTCCATGGAAAAATTGTCTTCCACGAAACCGGTCCCTGGTGCCGAAAAGGTTGGGAATCACTGTTCTATATTACGATCTGGATAGTGGTCACAAGAGAGTTTCTATATGTAAAAATAGTGAACTATACACTTATCATATGTACACTTTACTGTGTATGTTAAATGTTTGTATATAATTACAGTCATAATTACGTAGATGCCCTTCTTAGGAAAAGTAGACTTTTAATATCTATGTATTAATGATATAAATAAAACATAAATCATATCCCTTGCCTCAGAGTTGATCTGTATAGAGAAATGCAAAGCTTTCTGTTCTCTTCCTTCTCTTCTTTCAGAGATTAATTAGGGAGAAAGCCTGTAAAGAATTTGGTCTAGTCAAAAGTAAAGCTAAATTTAAAAGCTTCCACAGTTTCTTCCATTAAAGACATTGATAAGAGACTGGTGGTTTTGGGGGTTTTTTGGGGGGGAAAGGTATGGTGGTGTGTGTGTATGCACATGCATGTGTGTAAATATGTATGCATGTGTGTGACCATGTATGTGCATATGGCCTGTTAGCATATGTGGTGATAATATGTGTGCATGTGTGTTTTCTACTAGATTTCCATAGGAGGGGCAAGGAGGTATAGCTTTCCTCTAAAATAGCAAAGGTTTCATGAAAGGCTGTATTGCTTTGAGTTCCAAAATTTTGCTGAAGATCCTGAGTGCTATTATTGTAGATACAAATGCAGTTTTGGGGAAATGTTCAGTTTCAGATGAATTGCTCTAGGTGGAGCACAGAACCTAGGACTAGTACATTACTCCTGTGTTAGGCAGTAGGATATTTCTAAAGTAGGGTTAGAATCTCACTGTGGAAGGAAAAGGAGGGGCTCTCTGGGGCAAAGTGAACTTTGAAGAAGGGTGGTGGAAGCAAGTCTAGGAAATGGATGCTCCCCCAAGTAGACCTTTATTTCTGTCCCTTTGGACTTTTAACATCCAGTTCTATATTTTTTCCTGCATTGGTATTCGTGCTGTGTCTCCCCCAGTTCTTCAGAAAAGCATAGTAGCCATTCTGCAGCTTTATATCAGTAGTGTTGTGGGATCAGTGGGCAGGGAATTAAGGGAAAAGGCAGTAAATGAAGAAACAGCCTTACCCCCTTATCTTTCTCTGAAGCCAGTGGAACTGGAACAATGGGGTCTAGAGAGGAGGAGGATGGTGATCCTAGAATTATCAAGGCCATCAAGCATGAAATGAACCCAACCCCACTGTGCTAGGGGGTATAAGGAGCTGTGTGACAACAGAGAAGCTACTGTAACATGGAAAAATGTAGGAGGTGATGGCATTCTAACCCCTGAAGTGAGGTAGGGGTGGGAAAGGTGAGGAGAGTGAGCAGACACTTGGCTCACAGTGTGGCTTAGTATCTTTGATAAAGAGACTGGAATGACATGTGGATGAGAAGATAGGAAATAATGAGACCTATTGGATTTTTTCATTCGTTGAAATACCTCATGTGTATAATTTTAAAAAACCAAAATAAAGAGCTAAAATGTATTTGCATTTAAAAACCTTATGCCTAAGTACAGTGACATAGTGGGTGAGGATTCTTGACCTAAAAAATTAAACAGTTTGTTCAGGAATAGCAGAGAACTGCAATTTGGGACAAAACCATAGACAAACCTAGAGAACAAATGAGAAGTACACTCTTTTATAGAGGAAAGGGGAAGCTAGGAGGAGCTGTTGTAAACAAAGTCTTAGAGGAAACAGGGAGTTTGAAATGTAGTGGCTTTTCATTGGCTGAGTGGTGGTTCCAGTGGAGAAGAAAACTTCCTTCCTACTGCTGGGGTAGTAGAGTAGAAAACATTTTCCTGTTGGAGAGATGCGAGGAACTACTCTTTTTGTTTGAAACAGCCCACAATGAGTGGTAGGGCGACAGACCTCCCCCTTCTGGCCATTACAACTCCAATGTTGGTTGAGTTCTCTTTTATTATCTCAGACTTCAACATATGAAATTTGGGATGAAGGAAACACGATTCAGTCTACATGATATTGCTACCCTCATGAACTTGAAATCCTCTCATTACCACCTTTCAGGATTGCATGCAACTTATTACTAATGATAAAAAGCAAAATACCTTAAGTAAAAGATAAATTGCTATCAGAAAATCCCCCCAAAATAATTCAGAGATTTAAAATTTACCTCAGTCAGATATAACCTCAAATTGCTAAGAGCTGAATAAATTATAACCACATGTCGAATATTAATCTTAAAAATTCAGTGATCTAAAATGTTAGTCATTGGCAAGTAAATAACAAAAAACCCAACTGCATAGAAAAATGGCACAGTGAGTAAGAATAAAATGAACTGATCTTTTTTATTTTGCAAACTAAAAAAATTTCGGATCCTTTTTACCTTTTAATGGATCATATTAGTCTTAAAATAACCAAAGTAAAGAATTTTGCTTTCTAAACATAGATAATTGAAATGAAATGTTTTCCTTGAAAAAACGAAGAACCCAATAATTCAAATTAGTAAGTTCTATAAATATGTAGTGAGCAAAGAAAGAGTTTTATATATATAACCCAAAGAGGTAGAAGCTGTACGTATGTTTTATCTTAAGAATAGCTATTCATAACTATGTATGGTGCCAGGGGGATACTTGAAATATCAGGGGGATCACTTTGTAAAGTATATGATTGTCTAACCACTATGCTGCATACCTGAAACTAATACAAATAATATTGAATGTAAACCATAATTGAAAAAAAAACATAGCTACTAACTTTAGAAAAAGAGGAAAGAGTGTACTGAAATAAATCATTGTGAATGATGATTGTTATTCTGATTTGGCTCTCCTATTTTTTATTTTTTATTGTATTTTTCTTCTTTTTTTTTCTTTTTTTAATTATACTTTATTGATTATGCTATTACAGTTGTCTAAATTTTTTCCACTTTGTCCCCTGCAACCCAGTACCCACCATTCCCTCAGGCAACCCCTACACAATTATTCATGTTCATGGGTCATGTGTGTAAGTTCTTTGACTACTCCATTCCCTCTACTATACTTTAGAGCCCCATGGCTATCTATAACTACCTATTTGTACTTCTTAAACCCTCACCTGTTCACCCAACTCCCACATCCTCCTCCCCTACGGCAACCATCAAAATGCTCTTTATATCTTTGATTCTGTCTCTGTTCTTCTTGTTTGCTTAGTTTTTTAGATCCAATTGTTGATAGATATGTATTTATTGCCATTTTATTGTTCATAGTTTTGATCTTTTTCTGAAATAAACCTCTTTAACATTTCATATAATAATGGTTTGGTAATGATGAACTCCTTTAATTTTTTTCTTGTCTGAGAAGCTCATTTATCTGCCCAAATGATACCTTTGCTGGGTAGAGCAATCTTGGCTGTAGGTTTCATGATTTTGAATATTTCTTGCCAATCCCTTCTAGCCTGTGAAGTTTCTTTTCAGAAATCAGATGACAGGCTTCTGGGAACTCCTCTGTAGGTAACTAACTGCTTTTCTCTTGCTGCTTTGAAGATTGTCTCTTTATTTTTAACCTTTAGCATTTTAATTATGATGTGTCTTGGAGTGGGCCTCTTTGCATCCATCATAACTGGGATTCTCTGTGCTTCCTGGGCTTGCATGTCTATTTCTTTCACCAAATTAGGGAAGTGTTCTTTCATTGTTTTTTTTTTAATAGAGTTCCAATTTCTTGCTCTTTCCTTTCTCCTTCAGGTACCCCTATGATACAAATATTGTTTGAAGTTATCCCAGAGGCTGCTTACACTGTCCTCATTTTGGGGGGTTCTTTTTTCTTCTTCTTGTTCTGATTGGTTGTTTTTTGCTTCCTTATATTCCAAATATGATTGATTTGGTTCTCGGCTTCATCCATTCTATTGTTGTTTCCCTGTAAAATCTTCTTTATTTCAATTAGTGTATCCTATGTTTCTGAATGGGTTTTGTTTTTTTTTATGCTGTTGAGGTCCTTGCTAAGTTCCTTGAGCATCCTTATAACCAATGTTTTGAACTCTGCATCTGATGAATTACTTATCTCCCTTTTGTTTAGTTCTTTTTCTGGAGTTTTGATCTGTTCTTTCTTTTGGGCCATGTTTCTTTGTCTCCTCATTTTGACAGCCTCCCTGTGTTTGTTTCTATGTATTAGGTAGAGCTGCTATGACTTCTTGTCTTGGTATGTAGTAGGTATTCTGTAGGGTAGCCTAATGTAGTAGGTATCCTGTAGGGTCCAGTGGCGCAGCCTCCCCTACCACCCAATCTGGGTACCCGAGGTGCACCCTTCATGTGGGCTAAGTACACTCTCCTCTTATAGTTGAGCCTTGATTGCTGTTGACAGGTCAATGGGAGGCATTTACCCAGGCCAGTCAGCTGCAAGGATTGGCTATACCCACTTACTACCAACTTCCACCCTCCATGGAGGATCAGCTGTGCAGGAGCAGAGTGGTGGTGCTCCACTGTGATCTGTAGCTGTCCCCTGGGTGTTCAGGCTCTGGGTTTCCTGGGTGGCATAGGCCAAAGTCAGCTCCCACCTATATTCTGCCCAGGGCCGCCTGCCTGAGTTATAAAGCAATGTGAGATGGCTGTTACTGTGCTGTGCTGAGAGATTCCCAGGCAAAGCCAAGCTGTGAATCTAGGTTGGCTACTGCTAGTACCAATTTTGGGACCCACTTAGCAAGAGGTACAGGGGTTAGGGGCTCACTGAAGCTGACTGTTGCTTATTTGAGAGGATTTAGGAAGTTGTGAAGCATGAGCCAAGACCAGCCATTCCTATGGAAGAGTCACTGGGGTGGGCCCATAAGTCAGGTGGAATGGACTATCAGGGGATCTCCATGGCAGGGCAAACAGTGTTAGCCAGGTTGATAGAGTCTCAGATATGGCACCTGCCCTCTGGCTCCATGGCTCTTGGGAGGAGGGTTCAGAAAAGGGACAGTGGACTCTTTCTGCCTTTAGTCTGGGAGAAAGCTATCCCTTGGCTCTTGCCTTCTTGCCAGACACTTCAGTCCTTGCCTCTATGCCACTGGTGCTTTTAAAGCTGCTACCCTGGTGCTGGAGCTCAGAGGGAGTGAGTCTGAGTAAGTCCATGTGTGGTTTCTTTAAGAACTGCTTGGGACTCTAGAAGTGTCTTCCACCAACTCAATCCCCGCTGGGGTTTGCAACCAAAGTTGTGGGGACTTATCTTCCTGGCACTGGAATGCTGGGCTGGGGGCCTGATGTGGGGGCTGTGGTTTCTTGGTTCGGAGATGGCCCTCCCAAATTTTTATCTAGGATGTGGGACCAGCCCGTTCTGTGTCTGGAATGGTCATGGTTGTCAGACTTCCATTCAACTCGATTTCTGATGGTTCTGGGTGCTGGTTGTTTTATAATTTAGTTGTAATTTTGATGTGGTTGTGTGAGGAGGCAAGCTGTGTTTACCTATGCTACCATCTTGACCAGGAGTCCCTTTCTTATTTTTAATTTTAATTTTCTTTTTATTTATTTATTTTAAAAAAGAATTTATATATTTATCTTTAGAGAGAGAGGAAGGGGGGAGAAAAAGAGGGAGAGAAACATCAATGTGTGGTTGCCTCTTGCATGCCCCCTACTGGGGATCTGGCTTGTAATCCAGGCACGTGCCCTGACTGGGAGTCAAACCAGCAACCCTTTGGTTTGCAGGTCAGCGCTGAATCCACTGAGCCACACCAGCCCGGACCCTTTCCCACTTTTTAAATAAACATGGCATTGACCCAAGAGAAGCCTGTGGTTGTTCTGTTGGCTTGTCTGCAAGTCTGGTGTTGCTCTGAGTGCTAGCATGGTTCGGTATGCTTGTCTCAGAGAAATTCTCCTTAATTTGAAAGTCCAAAACCTTCATTAGGGCTTCAAATATGACATTACAGTCACGTAGTATAGGTATAAAAAAACTTTTAAAATTGCTTTTCAAAATCTGAGTTAGAAAAATTTGCAGTCTGAATTTTTTAAAAATTCGTACTCAAGAACATTTTTCATTGCTTTTAGAGAGAGAGAAAGAGAGAAACATTGATCATTTTGTTTCTCATTTGTGCCCCAACTGGGGATTGAACCACACTCTGAGTATATGCCTTGACTGGAAATCAAACCCTCAACCTGTCAGTTTACAGGATGATGTTCCAGCCAACTGAGCCACACAGACCAGAATCACAATTTTCTTTATCTCCAGCAAGCATAATCACAGATTTTAACCACTGTAAATATCTTAATTTTCCTTTTGTTGTTTCTGCTCAATGATGTTTTCTGAGAGAAAACAAATTTTTGTGTATCTGTATGTCTCACTTTAATAGTTTCTAGAGTGGCTTATGAAAATTAAAAGAGAAAGTCTTCCTCCTTCCTTTCCCCCCACTCTGACACTGGTAAATAAATGCACTTCAAAAGCCTATAAAACAATAATAAAAATGTTTGACTATATCCACAGAAACCCCATTATAATGTGAAGTTGCCTTCAAAAGATTTTACTACTTTGCTTTGTAGGATAAAAATTACAGAATAATGTGGTAATTCACACTGAGTTCCACAAAGGTAAATATGTTTTTAAGTAGTTTAGAAATCAGAATTGGTAACTTTAAAAACAAAAATTATCTTTCTGAACCCAAAACTGTTCTCATTTTATTTTTATTATCTTTAATATCTAGGCAATATATGTTCATTGTAGAAAATAGAGATAAACAGAATGGGAAAAATCACTTGAATTTCTGTGATCTTCTAGTAGATAAGCCCAACCTCTGGGCCATGGACCAGTACCAGTCTGGGCCTGTTAGGAACTAGGCCACACAGCAGGAGGTGAGCTTGTATGTAGTGCACTTGAATCATCCTAAAACCATCCCTTTACCCCTAGTCCATGGAAAAATTGTCTCCCATGAAGCCATTCCCTAGTGCCAAAAGGGTTGGGGATCACCGTTCTAGAAAAAACCACTGTGGAATATTTTATGCAAGTACTTATAGACATTTTTCTATATGTATGTACTTTTACTTAACACTGAACAGAATAACATGAACAGTGTTCTCTTGTCACTATACATAGGTCTGTTTTGATATTTTTTATTATTCTGCATAATATTTAACTGAGTAGATAACACAGTTAATAAACTCCCATTGATGGACATTTGAGAAGCTTCTAGTTTTGCTGCTATAACCAATGCTGAGATGAACACTTATGCACATCTATATCTATCTATCTATAATCTATCTATCTATACACACCTAAATGATTACTTGCTTAGAGTAAGATCCTGAAAAAAATAAAATTTAGAGAACTATAAAAAATCATTTCTGGATTAAAGAACATGCATATTTTGACACACAGGAACCCTCTTCACCAAATAGACAAGAACTGGTAAATGGCTTATTAATCAAAATATCTGGTTAAAGAGGGGAATCATAAAAGTATTTTATTATATATAAACATATATATATATACCCATATATTAAGTATTTTATTTTGACTTGAAATATAAATGCATATTATTCACAAATTTAGATAAAATTAGAAAATTTCTTTTTAGGACTAAGGATTTTGTTTTCGACAATGGAATCCTTGATTAAAGTTGTATGAAATCTTTCTTAGATAAACAACATCCATAATAAATTGTTTAAGATTTCAGTTTTCCGCCCTGGCTGGTGTAGCTCAGTGGATTGAGCGTTGGCCTGTGAACCAAAGGGTCGTTGGTTCGATTCCCCAGTCCGGCCACATGCCTGGGTTGTTGGCCAGGTCCCTGGTAGGGGGTGCACGAGAGGCAACCACACATCGATGTTTCCCTCCCTCTCTCTCCCCACTCTCCCCTCTATCTAAATATAAAATAAATAAAATCTTTAAAAGAAAAGATTTCAGTTTTCCTTTTTTGTAAGGTGAAGCAAGAACTGAAAAAACTTATACTCCTCATCCAACCTTTTGCTTCTAATTTGACATTTACATGTGTGTGATGTGTCTTTAGAAACTATCAAAAGCATTCAAATTAGTTTTCCTTGAAAGAACCCCTTTTCTTTTCTTTCACATAATATTGATTAAATAACATTATTACCAAACAAGTACAATTAGTACAAAAGTTTTTAAAATATTCCCCTTCTTTTCCCCCATTATCCCTCCCACCCTGTTACTGTCAGTTTGTTCTTTATTTCAGTGTCACTGGTTATATTTTGCTTGTTTGTTTGTTTTGTTGATTAGGTTCCACCTATAGGTGAGATCATATGGTATATGATTTCACTGCCTGGCTTACTTCACTTAGCATAATGCTCTCCAGTTCCATCCATGCTGTCATGAAGTGCAGGAGCTCCTTTCTTTCTGCTGCATAGTATTCCATTGTGTAAATGTACCACAGTTTTTTGACCCACTCATTTACTGATGGGCACTTAGGCTGTTTCCACCACTTGGGTATTGTAAATTGTGCTGCTGTGAACATTGGAGTACATAGGTTCTTTTGAATTGGTGTTTCGGGATTCTTAGGGTATAATCCCAGCAGTGGAATTGTAGGGTCAAAAGGTTGTTTCATTTTTAGTTTTTTGAGGAAATTCCAAACTGTTTTCCACAGTGACTGAACCAGTCCGAATCCCCACCAAGAGTGTACTAAGATTCCCTTTCTCCACAACCTGGCCAGCACATGTCATTTGTTGATTTGTTTATGCTGGCTTCTGACTGGTATGAAGTGGTATCTCATTGTAGTTTTAATTTTCATCTCTCTGATGATTAATGATGCCGAACACCCTTTTATATTTCTCTGGGCCCTCTGCGTGTTCTCCTCAAGAACTGTCTTTTCATGTCTTTTGCCCATTTTTTAATTGGATTGTTTGTCTTCCTGGAGTTGTGTGAATTCTTTATATGTTTTGGAGATCAAACCTTTTTCTGAGGTATCATTGGCAAATATATTTTCCTATATGGTTGGTTCCTTTTTCATTTTGCTGATGTTTTCTTTAGCCATGCAGAAGCTTCTTATTTTGTTGAAGTCCCATTTGTTTATTCTTTCCTTTATGTCCCTTGTTCTAGGGGACATATCAGAGAAAGTATTGCTGTGTGGAATATCTAAGATTTTCCTGCTTATGTTCTCCTCTAGGACTTTTATGGTGTCACAATTTATATTTAAGTCTTTTATCCATCTTGAGTTTATTTTTGTGTGGGGTGTAAGTTGGTGGATGAAGTTCATTTTTTTGCATATAGCTGTCCAGATCTCCCAATGCCATTTGTTGAAGAGGCTATTTTTACTCTGTTTTATGCTCCTGTCCCCTTCTTTGATATTAATTGGCCATAGATACATGGGTTTACTTCTGGGCTCTCTATTCTGTTCCATTGATCTATGTGTCCATTCTTATGCTAGTACCAGACTGTTTTGATTATAGTGGACTTGTAATATAGTTTGATGTCAGGTATTATGATCCTTCCTACTTCGTTCTTCTTTCTCAAAATTGCTGTGGTTATTCAGGGTAATTTATGATTCCATATAAGTTTTTGAAATGTTTGTTCTATATCTGTGAAATATGTCATTGCTATTTTAATTGGGATTGCATTGAATCTATAAATTGCTTTGGGTAGTATGGCCATTTTGATGATGTTAATCCTTCCAATCCATGAACATTGTATATGCTTCCATTTATTTGTGTCTTCCTTAATTTCTTTCTTCAGCGTTGTGTAGTCTTCTGAGTACAGGTCTTTACCTACCCTATGTCTTTTGATTGGTGTATTTAATCCATTTACACTTAAGGTTATTATTGATAGGTACTTATTCGTTTTTTCCCATTGCACCTGTGTTCCTCTCTCTTACTTTTTTCTTTTGCTTCTTAAAACAGTCACTTTAGCATATCTTGCAGTGCTGGTTGGTGGGGGTGTGTTCTTCAAAAGAAGGCTGGGAAACTCCTTATTTCACCTTCCATTTTAATTGAGTACCTTGCTGGGTAGAATAGTCTTGATTGCAGGCCTTTGCTTTTCATTACTTGGAATATTTCTTGCCATTCCCTTCTGGCTTGTAGTGTTTCTGTGCAGAAGTCAGCTACTAGCCTTATCAGGGTTCCCTTGTATGTTACTTCCTGTTTCTCCCTTGCTGCCTTTAAGATTCTCTCTTTGTCTCTGCTATTTGCCATTTTAATTATGATGTGTCTTACAGTGAGCCTCTTTGGGTTCCTCTTGCTTGGGACCCTCTGTGCTTCCTGGACTTGTACAACTTTTTCTCTTCTCAGATTAGGTAAGTTTTCCATCATTACTTTTCCAAACAAGTTTTCTGTCCCTGCTCCTTTTCTTCTCCTTCTGGTATCTCTGTTATATGAATATTATTACTTTTCATGTTGTCTTGCATTTCCCTTAAGCCCTTTTTGTTCCTTTTGAGTCTTTTTTCATTTTCTTGCTCTTTCTGGGAGCTTATTTTTACCTTGTCCTCCAGCTTGCTGATTTGATCCTCTGCTTCATCTAGCCTGCTTTTAATTCCTCCTACTGTGTTCTTCAGTTCAGAAAGTGTATTTTTCATTTCCTGTTGGCTTTTGTTGATAGTTTTTAATGTCCGTTTTCATGTTGATATAGTTTGCAGTAGGTTCCTCATAGTTTCCCTGTAGTTTTTGGTAATTCGCACAGAGCTCATTGAGCTTCCTTATAACGATTGTTTTGAACTCAACATCTGATAGTTGACTTGCCCTTATTTCATTTAGTGCCTTTTCTGAAGATTCCTCCTTTCCTTTTGATTGGGGATTGTTTCTTTGTCTTCCCATTATTTGTGAGACTCCTCTTTTGCTTCTGCTTCTTAAAACAATCTGTTTTGACTCCTGGGCTTTGTGGTATGAACTTCTATGGTAGGAGACCTGTGAGATCGATGGTGCAGTTGCCTTGATCTCCTGAACTTGATGCTCTTGTGATGCCTTGTATGCTGTTTGTGTTGGCTCTCTGGGAGTATTTGGGTTTTGATTGCTGTTTGGCTGTTCTTTGGTAGGTCCTTTCCTCCAGCTGATTGACTGCAGGTCACTCTGCCTACCATCTCTTATGTGTTGTTGTGCAGGTGCTGCCAGGACAAAACAACAAAGCCCGGAAAACAAACCCACATCTGCAAAAATGATTCCCCCACCCTGCCCCCACAATCCCACTATCAACACCAAATGAACCAATATTAACAAGGCTGTAAAGAGATTAAGACTATTATAAGAAATGAGAGAAATATAGTATAAAATCTAGTGACTTAATATGCACAAACTTGATGGACATGGAATGAATGTTAAAAAGCTATGTAGTACAGAAAATATTGCAAATCATGGAGAAGACCATAGTGGATTTTGTCTCGGCAGCCTCTAGTATTTACTGCTATTTTTTCTTTCTGGATCCACCTCTGGTGATGTCAGATGTTGACCCTGTCTGACCTTAGGCAGCCTGTTCAAGACTTCCAGGGATCTACTGTCTGTGGCTATTTCCTTTAGCTGTTAATCAAGTCACTTGGCACTCAGCAGTCAGAATTAAGCACCATAGGGCAGGGCAGAATCTCTCCTGGAGGTGGGGCTATTGTTTCATCTCAGGCTGCTCTGGGGAGTGGTCTACCTGAGCACAATGGCTGCTGCCATGTGTTGGATGACTCGGTTCATCTTTCTTCTTTTGGTTACCTCTCACACACTCCCAGCTGGGGACCTGGCCTGCAACCCAGGCATGTGCTCTGACTGGGAACTGAACTGATGACCTTTGTGTTCACGGGCCGGTGCTCAATCCACTAAGCCATACCAGCCAAGGCTGAGTGCTTTCGTATGTATTTCACTAAATCTTCCCATTTAACATTATCATCATCCCCCCAAACAGTTAAAAAATGGTTCAAGTGAAAGACAAAAGAGTTGCAGTAAAAGGAAACAGTTTTATAAAGCTTGCTTTTGTGTCAATAGTATGAGATGTTCTAGACTAGAGAATTGGCTGATGTCAGATAGTGATATTTATCAGGCACCAGAGTCCTTAGTTCATGGATACACTCACCAAGACTCTTTATTTGACTAAATATAAGCTCCTCTGAGCCCTCTTTTTGCCTAGGCCTCAACCTTGGCCTATAAAGACTACAGACTCTCAGCACAGACAATTTCATTACTTTCCTGCCTCCTCCTTCTGTTTCTAACAGCACCAGTCCATACACCTGGGATGATCAAGCACCCTTTAAGTTCCTGCCTGGGAAATCTCAAGCCTGCCAAAAGAATTTAGTGTTTGTTTCACCTAACACCTATCTCCCAGTGCCTGTAAGGGCAGGAGCCTAACTTCGATAAATACCAGTCATAAAACTTCATGGCTTAATCACATTGACCAGCCTCCCTATCTGCGTTTTGTAGATTTTCACTACCTTAACCTTGTTGAACTGCTTATTCTCTTTCCCTGCTCCCTCATTCCCTCTTCAAGACACACAGTCACTTCTACACGAATCAATGTTGAACTTGTTTTACTCTGGACTCTCTTCCCTGCTGCAAAAGCTACTAAGTAAATCTGTCTTTATTGCTTTAAGTAGTGTCTGGCCAGAAATTTAACTGCAGTCAAAAGTTCTTTTTGACAGTTTTCATACTAAGTTTGAATGGCTCTAATTGTGAGATCTCCCGGACCCCAACCCCACCCCATTTGTGCTGTGGTTATACCAGACCTAGCTTCTGTGCTTTCTCAGATCCACTCAGTCCCACAGGTTTCATGGTTCTTAGCTGTTCATCACAGTCCCTCTAGGGCCTTGTCTATTCTGTCTTGAGCCAGTGGATGGTCAGAGGAAATGTGGAAGTTCAGGGGCATCAATGCTGTATGGGACAAACTTGAACAAAGAGAGATAGGAATCAAGAAGGAATCAGCAGATACCTTTCCTACCTTCCTTCTTCCTAACAGATAATTTCGAAAAACAGCATCTTTCTAGCGAGGTCCCATGACACTGAGCAGTTAATTCATTATGTGCCTTATGAAGCTGTGGCCAGCTTAGTATTTGCCTTCTCTCCTTCCCTGACTGACTTCTTTTTATTCTCACTGTTACTTTCCTGGGATTGCACTCCCCAATAAAATATTAGCACAAACGTTTTGCTTCAGGCTCTGTCTTTTTAGGGAACTTAGGCTATAAAAATGGATTCCAGGATTAGCCCTGAAAAGCAGACTCTCAGGATGGAATTTTGGATTTGGATTGCCTACTTGACTGTAGGTAATAGACACCACACTGCTGGTGGTTAAGTGGAGCAATGATAACCTCTAAGAGTGGAATCGCGTTAATGATGTCTTGCTTGTGGTTAGGTCAGAGGAGATGCAAGGCAGAACACAAGGCATTATGAGATCATTATGTAGCAAATGATAATTATAAGACTTGTGGCTGCTTTTGGTGGCAGTGGAAATCTTATAAAAAGAAAATGATAGCTACAGGGCAGTAAATTGCTAACTTAGGAGATTGTCTGAAAACCAGAGTTGTCCATGGCAGCCTGGTCTCAGGATAGGATGGGCTGAAAATCAGATCTATATTCTAATTATAAGGACAGTAGAGATGTAAAGGAAATTAAATGTGTAGCTTCCATGAAGATACTATATTAAAACCAGGTCCTAGATGGGGAAGAGGCCACAAAGATGTGTAATGCAGATATTTGAGTGGATCAACCTAAGAACCCTAAACTGGAAAATTCCCTGGAATGTTCCTGGGCCAGTGGAATCCACCTCCTTCCTTTGCCAAAGGAAATCAGCCTCCTTTTTCCTAGAGGCTATGCAATGGCCTCCCCTGAAACAGGTCTAACAAGATGATAATTATTTTCCTCAAATGCTGCCTCTACCATACCTCACTGCCTTCAAGACAGTAACCAGGATAAGATTTTAGCACAGCCTGAGAGGGAAGGAACAGTCCCTGCTTAGGGAAGAAATAGACTACCTATCACACAAATGGCAGAATCTGGCTATTATATACTAGCAGGCAATGGAATATGTATAGGAGTGGATTTTGAAGATAGATCAGGGCAATATAAGGCTGGAAAAATTCACTGGTAAGGGGATATTCTCCCATAACTCAGGATTCAATGTTTTAGGACCTAGAGCTGATCTAAACACATTGTCAGCTTGGCTCCTTGAAACTCATTCATGACAGTGACCTAGAAGATATGAGGTAAAGTTGGCAGTCATCTTGGCATTTTATTGAGCAAAGAGAGCTATGGATCAGGGAAGCAGGAATGTTAGAATGGATTTACTATGTACAACCTGAGAACCTATCACTGATTAACATCCTTGGAAAGACCCAGAGCTCACTCCCACTTCCAATGCAATAGAAAATATGCTAGTGCTGTCCATATCCGTTTCTTCAGGAAGTTCGGTGACACCTGTTCTCTGCAGGCCATACCTACAGATGTGATATGGAAATTAGGCTGCCTAATATCAATGAGGGTGGTGGGATTTCAGAATAAGAGGCCACTGGCAGGTCTTAACTCTCAAAGGCAAAATGGAAATAATTGCTGCAAAGGGCATCAAAATTAGAGTAGCAATTATTGTGCATTGGCCTACATGGATCTATGGTGATTTTAGGGGGAAGATAGATGGAGATCTGACCAGGGTGTTGTTTGATTCATGTAGAAAAAATTGAGAGCTGAATAGCTGACATCAGTGCTACAATGAAACAGTCACCCTGTTTCTAACATATATACCAACTAATTTGATGTATAGGCCCAGAGTTCATTGACTGAAGGGGGGTGACCATGTCCCCTTGAGAAAAAAACCTGGAAATGCCACCATAGTATATATAATAAGTATTTCCCTGATCCTCCCCTAAAAGAATCATTAGTTATTTACCAGGGGAGTAACTGTACCAGGGGAAAGAGCAATACCTAGGATTTTCAAATCTGTTACTTATGAGATCTGAGCTGGCTTTGGCACTGGTATTAGGAGACCCAAAATACCATCTTGGTCTTCTGGTTAGAATGAGAATTATGATATCAGATGATAAATGGGGTGTTAGCCCAAGTCCAATTCATAGTAAGATTAGCAAGTCAGCAGGCCTGCCCTACAGTTTTCTCTTCCCTCCTTGAATATATGAGAAATAGGTATCAGCTAGAGTAGATATCAGAACTCTTATAAGGGTTCCCTGCACTGTGTGGATTAAAAAACATTATTTTCAGAAAAGCCAAATGGAAGTGCCAGAAACTAACACACCGTCCCCCATCAAGAATGTAAATTAGAAACAAATGCCTCACCCCAGAAGGGAATGCAGCACTTTGTGCCACTATCAGACTTGAAGGATGTGTCTGCAGGCAGGGTGGTCCCCTTTGTATTCCCTTTCAATTTACCTCTCCATCTGCTCAAAGCCAGAAGGTATGGTGGATGATGGTGGGCCACCATACCTTCATTCTGGTGACAGTCCTAGTCATGACTGCAGGGTAAGGATATGGTTATCTTTAAAGAAGCACATAATTTATTCTCTGGCATTTGCCATGCAGGTATCAGCTTAATGAATGCTTTTCTTCCAGGGGGAATAAAAATCTGTTTGACTTTACATGGCAGGAACATCATAGACTTAATGTCCTATGTGACAAAGTTTTACCAATGGGAAAGAGGAGATGGAAGAAAAGCTGAAAGATAAATTACTTGCCCTTCAAAGATTCCAAGATGTAGTAATTCCAAAATTTCTTTCTGGAGATATCCCACATTACCGAACACCTTGTTAAGTCTCTTTTAAAGTTATGGCAAGCTCAGTAAATATGCAAAAGATCGTATTAGTTCTTTCTCTTTCCTTGCCTCGCTTGCCCTGCCCCCGACCCCGGCTCTTGCCTTCCTGGGACTGATTCTCCAATAAAGAGTTAGCACAGAGTTTTGCTTCATGTTGTTTTCTAAGAGATCTGAGCTAAGGAAATGGCTTTCCATATTCTCTTGTACCCAACAAAATGTGGTTGAATTTAGAAAGGGAAACAAATTTGTAGGTAAGCAGTTGTAAGTTTTGAAAGATGGCTGCTCTTTACTATTTCTATGAACATTAATAGAGAAAATGAAGTAAGTTAAATAGATTGCTTTTAAAAGGTAATGACAGATTGTGTTTAAAAAATTTGCATCACAGAAGTTGAAGTTCTGTTTACCTCTGTAATAACCAGCCAGCTATCTTAAACTACAAATTAACTTACTATTCCTTAATAAAATGAATATTGCTTGGAGCTATAGACCTTTTGAATACCCATATATCATCTGGTCATTTTTATTTACATTTATCATTTAGTTTGTGTCAGAAAGCCAATGCCCACAAGCAACTCTTTCAAGATTGCAAGTACTATATATTCTAATCTCTGCACCAGAATCAAAATATAATTGACATTCAGATTTGGAAAATATTTTAAGTAGACAGTCTTGACCGTCAATGATAAGGTTTGTATTACAGCACTAGTTTCGCAGTGGACTTGTGAAATTCTGGGTTTAATCCTCAAACCTCTGAGATACTGAGTATATTGGAAGACTAGGAGAAATTTCCTGGATTTTCATCAGAAGAGGCAAGAACTACACATGTCTTTGGGAAACTTGAGCTTTGAGGTTCCCTGGCTTTCAGGTTTAGTAAAACCTTAATAAGTTGACCTTCAGGGCACATTTGAAGGTACTGTTTTTAATTCACGCCCTCCTTTTTTTTCTGGGCAGACCTAACCAAACACAATGAGTAATTATAATTCTTTGTTCAATAATTATTTTCTATGTCACTCTATGCCATGTTATGCAACATGAAGTCTAGAGTTGTACATACCAATGGGAACGGTCCCCTCAGAAGGATGGACCTGCAGGCTCTAGGACCAGGCTTGAGGCTGTTTGGACAGAGCCTTTTGTGGTCCCAGGAATCCCAACTGTGATCTAAAAGGGTGGAAGGTAACTGGGTGTTTGTCTTTTGGTCTGTGGACCTCACCTTAGGGAGAGGCATGGATGAAGAGAGGTTAGATGGGACATAATGTGCAGGACTCAGGTCAGGCCCTGGGTCTAGGGTGGTATGGGAGTTTGGCATGGTCAAGGACCAAAAATACTAGTGAAGCTGGAATGAGGTAAGCATGAGAGGCTGTAGTAATGAGATAAAATTGGTGAGGTAAGCCTTGAAGACCATGATGAGACGTTTGGATTTTTGTTTTGTTGGTATGCTTGTTTGCCAAGCAGACTGTACTTAGGCTGGCAGAGTCTTTAGTGTGGGCTGATCGGTACCTTGTCTGAGGCTTATCTGAAAGCTGTGGGATAGGAGACCTTCTAAAAGAAGGAGTTTGATATTTCAACTAATTTGTGGTCAAGGAGGGATCAAAGAAAACCCAAGTCGCCAGACTGGAGCCAGGGTGATATTACAGCTCTGAGGAAGGAGCTTTTCTATATGATTAATTGATGTACCCCCTTGAGCTTAGAAGTGAATGGAGACCGGACCTGTTCCAACTCACCCCCAAACTGGGCAGGAGGTAGAAGACTGAATATTTTGCTGTGAAGCTGATAAATCTACCTGTGTATCCTTTTATGTTACATGTTGTCTTGGTTTCACTTATAAACACTCTGAGTGTCTTTACAGCAGGCCCCTTGGACACCTTTCTTTGCTCCTTATGTTTTTGTAAACTGAATTCCAGTTTGCCTGATTCTCAAGTCCTGGTCCTGTAATCCCAACCTCCAGCCTTTGGGTTACATATTAACTCTTTGTCTTGCCAGCTCCCCGGTGTAAGCTGATTTAGCTGGCTCACCTGACCTCCTGATGCCACATGGCCAACACTGTTCCAGTTCTGACCACTTGGAATCTAACTTCTACCCTAGCTAGAACAAGGAATGCCTCCCAGCCAAGAGCAAGTGAGTGTTTTGTTATGAACCACTGGAATCAAGGCTCCTGCTTGGTTGTCCTAGCAACAAGGCAATGACTCTGCTTTTCTTTAGTCCCTGGGCCTGGGGAATATGACACTATAGAAGGAAACTTCAGAGCCCTGAGGACAAGTTCCTGCTGGGCCCACCCAGTCAGTGGAGGTTGGGATGCAGATACAAACCCTGCTTTCACAGATACTGGGGCTAGCAGCTTCCTTGGGCAGCTAAACCCACCCCTATATACCCATCCAGAGAAATTTAGATGCAATTCAACAGAACTTCTGAAATTAAGCAGTCATAATACTTCATGAATATTCAGAGCTTTGGTTGGAAATTGGGGTGGGTGAGTTTCTGGTGGGTACGAACTGATTGCATTTCTAACATTGGAATTTTAGGAGATATGGAGGGTTCTAGTTCTGCTTCTGAAGCCCAACAGCCATGTTCAAATGGAGAGCAGCAAAGGTCTGCCCACAAAAACTGACAGACATTGCTCACCTGCCAGGAGGAAGGACTGATATCTCTACAAATTTATGGGATATCCTGGGAAAATGAGGGGAAGTGATCTAAATTTCCACCATAGTTTAGTCATAGTCTCAAGAGAGGATTATGCACGAGCCCTGACCAGGAATTGAACCAGCAATCTTTCAGCTTCTGGTATGATGCCCAACCCACTGAGCAACACGGGTCAGGGCTATAACTGTTTTTATGCAGATTGCATTATTCATATGGTATTTCTAAAAGATACTTGCTTAAAGACTATCTATTGCACAAAAGTATAGATTAATTTTAAGGATTTGTTTTTGGAAACAATATTCAGGATCACCTTCCTCTTGAAAGTGCCCTCTTTACTACAGAGAAAGCCTTTGGGAGTGTTTTGCACATGATGCTTGAACTATACAGATGCCCCTGGGCAATCCTTGGCAATAGTGGCTAATGTTTAATAGTGGCAGCAGGACCTTTGCCATTTGGGAGACAGTGGCTTAGCTGAGAGCCTGGCTCTGAGTCAGATGCACCTGGATTCAGATGTCCACTGTGCCATTTGCAAGCTGCAAAGACTTGGGCAAATTCCTTAATCTTTCTGCTTTAATGTTCTCTTTTGTGAAATGGGAGTGTTAATTTCTTCCCCAAGAGCTTTAGTGAAGATTATAGAAAATAATAGATGTAAAGTCCTTAGCACATAGCATGTCCTCAAATGCATGATATCAAGGTTTATTGGACTTTGTCACTGTCTCCACACTTATGAATGCTCTTTAAATTCTTGCAGGACTGTTCCTATATAAAAAAAATGTTGATTAAGCAAGCATCATATGAAAAGGCCTGTTTCATCTCTTGCTATTGTTGAATCATGTATTTTTCCCCTTCAGAAATATTTCCATGTATTAAAAATTAAGTGCATTGTTTTGCTAAGTGTCCTCATAAAGGATAAATATGATTTGGTGACTAGCTTGCATATAAACAATAAGCTATAGCTCCCTTAGTAACTAGACTTTCAGCTTCACTGAGAAGACTGCATAAATCATCCCCTTACCCCAACCCCGTGGCTAAAATACAGTTTAATAATTTGAATTTAGATAAACTTAAAATCTCTGAGCCTTGGTAAAGACATGTACTTTTATCAGTTATACTTTAGTGTATTTCATGATCAAAATGCCAAAAAGAAGCTAAAATTAGACTTTCTTCTTATTTTTACTTTTTCTCTTACATTTCTAAGCAAGTGAGACATAACACTTTTGCTCTGACTCTATAGGAATTGATGGATTTTTTGATAAGTGACCTCAGAAACTTTTGAGACCAAGCCAGAAGGAAGGGAACATGTTTCTTTAGCTCTAGAATGATCAAAAGGCAATATACGAAAGCTCTCAAGCAAAAAGGACACACAATCTTTCCATGTCCTATGACCCTAACAGTACTGAAAGACATCAGTATATCTTCCATCACCATTTTTCTGACTTCATAACTTCTCCTTGGTATTAATTATAGAAGCAGTCAAGATATCAACCTGCAGGTGTTTGATACATCTATGTGCTCTGGCTTCCCAGCCCTAGTTTTGGGAGCTGGAAGATAATACATGGGGGTGGATAAAGCCTAGATGGACCAGGCTCAGCAAGGATCAATGGAAGGCAAGATGAATATGCAGGGGCTGGAATAATTAGATGTGAGCTTCCGTAGGGTAGATGAAGATTTTGAATATGCTAAGGGAGACATTTTCCAGTTTTGTGCAGGACTGAGTGAAGCAGATGTTCCATCTCCAGTGCTGTCTCAACCCAACGGTCATTGGTGCATCTGAAGGTATTTTATACCTCTCCATTTGTAGTCTATGACTTTTCTGGGTACCAACAACTAGGATGTTACTAACGATTAGTACATTCAGGGCCCAACAGAAGTAATGCCTGCTTGAGTGTGGTTGGTAGGGTAATAATGTGGGTGTAATAATTTATAGCTTTAATTTGAACATTTCACCTAAAATATCATATGGTGTGCTTGAGTGTAATATTGTTAGGTTACAGAATTACATACTTATGATTTTGTAATAAAAGATTTTGTAATTAAAAAAAGGATGTTATTTTTGCTGGACATTGTATTTGGGAATTTGGAGTTAATAAGGGTCTGGAAGCTATAAGAGCCATAGAATAGTATATTTTGGGTGGTAGAGGAATGCAGTGAATTATTACATATTTTTTTGGTGGTAAGGAATGTTGACCAGCTATATTATAAGAAGTATTTAATGGGTGGCTTGCAGGCATAGTTCCCTTTGCTTGTTTGTGCAGTTTAAGGGACCATTTTGTAGAGCAGCTTTCTATTGCCAGAGTTTGTTGTATAATAAAGAATTTGGCTGGCCTTTGTCTTGGTTCTTTGGAGGAAGCCTCTAAATCCTTGGAATTTCCTGAATGATAGGAGTCTCTTTGTTATTTATGATGGGTCCCTGGGTAGATGAGAGCTGGTCATACCAGAAAGATCCACTGATGTGATTAGAGGTTTTGGGATATGAGTCACATGATATCAACCTTACCTACCAACCTCTGGACAGGCAATTATGTGGCCAATGATTCGATCGACCATACCTATGTGATGAAATCCCAATAGAAACTTTGGACACCTGAAGCTTGAGTGAGCTTCTTAGGTTGGTAAGCATATGTCGATGTTGTGGGATAGTAATGTGTCCTGAAGACACGGAAACTTCAGGCTTCCTCCCAGGCCTCATTCCAAGTGTCTCTTCATTTGGCTACTCCTGATTTGTATCCTTTATAATAAAACTATAATCATAAATACAGTGCTTTCCTGAGTTCTGTGAGTCATTCCAGTGAATTATGGAATCTGAAAGGGTGGTAAGAACCCCCAAAGGTTTGTAGCCAGTTGGTCAGAAGTATGGAAGCCTGGTTACAACACAGTTTTAAGTCAATGTGAGGGTATTTGAAGCCACGCTACCAAGTTAAAATGTGAAAAAAAGGAGAAGGTAAGTATGATGTAAAACCAAACTATTATAATTAGGAAGGAATGAGTTTGACCAGGACTTTTATAAAGTGTTCATAGTCTCTGGTAAATAGCTATGCTGGGTCTTAAATTGTGTGGTGGATGCATGGGTGTTTGTTATATTATCATTTAATTTAAATTAAGCTCCATGAAGACAAGGATTTTTTGTCTATTTTGCTCACTGCTGAATCCTTAGCATCTAAAATGTGCCGGGCACAGAGTAGGTGCTCAATATTTGCTGAGTAAGCAAATAAACTCTTTCACAATTAAAAAACAAACATATTTTAAGAATAGAGTTTTCTTCTCTTCCCTGACCAGGGTGCCAGTGATTCCTTAGTTTGCCCAGTGTTTCCCCAGACTGCCTCTCTGACCCATAGACTTTACCAGTGAGGATAAGTGATTTCTGTCACCTTAAAAACCAAGGTGATTCTTCTCTTTTATGGCATGGATATGAAACTTGAGGAGTATCAGAGAGAATTTACATGGTGGTTAAGTTTTGGTATCAACAACCCAGCTCACATTCGCTTTTGAAATTGTATCCTGCTCCAAAAACAACAACAACAACAACAACAACAACAAAATCCCCATATCTATATGATTGTAAAGGCCAGTTCCCATCTGATTCTTTTCATCTCTTAGTTCTTTTGTCCTGGAAAGAAAGTTTGGCTTGGCCAAGTGTACAAATTGTTCCTCTAAGTTAGATAACCATTTCTTCTCCAATTAGCTGTAAGTTATTAGGAGTAAGAGAGAAAGTAGAGGAAGGCCTCCTTGGAGATGTGGCACCATGTTGGATGCATCAGTGTTAATCTCATGGGTGTGAGGCCAGGTAGCCATGACTCGGGTTGAGGTGACCAAAACCTTTGACTTTCAGAAGAACCCACTTCCCTTCCTGAGATGGTCAATTATTTAAGTGCTAGTATAGATAACCAGAGAATGAACTTTTAAACTACCTGGTGAAATCTCAGGAATTGTCAGACATTTTTGACTGCCATAGTGATTTTTTACATTGCTTAGTAATTTCTGGTAGATGACCAAGTGGCATAGTAATATGTTCACACTGGCTAACCAAGGTACATCATCTGGAAAGCATTCTTTCACTTGTCACTTGTCTTATGTGAGTAAGGCTCTAGGTACTGGAAGTTGTGCCATCACCAAGCCTCCCATTAATAGGCCTGGTCAGTATGAGTGGGACATGGTCTCAAATGATGATTGTATTGAGGCCCTATAGTTTTGATAGAGTGACACTCATCCTTTTTCCTTACATTGGAGTTTATCGGCAAGAACTGAACTTCCATGGCACAGATGTAACTGACCTCATTGCCTAACAATATCAGCAAATGATATAATTGTCCCCTTCATGGGTAAGGGTATCAAGCACATTGCCTAGCACTATAAGAAGAGCTATATAGTTCTGGATCACTGATCACTGCTTACCTCTTTTCAGTCCATGCAAGCAGGTATGTAATCTAGTTTCTTTCAAATCTGGAGCTTAGAAGTAAGGTAGTCTCCAGAAGTTGCTGGTGAATTTCTCTAGGGGTGATGATAGCAACATGATGGGGTATATTATGATGCTAATAAATAAGGGCTTGGTACTCTGGTCTTTCCCTTGTCAGCTGCCTGGGAATTAGAACTTTCAACCCTTGTCTCTACCTTCCATCTCTACTCCTTCACTTATCTGGGTGATGGAAGACTAAGAAAATTGGGAGCTTCAGAGAATTTTGTTCCAATATCTCTCCCAACTAGTGGTTCCCAGGAGTTGAGCCAGACTGGGTACGGAGCATCTTTGACGTGTTCACATATTCCAAGAACTATTGGAAATTGTACCCTAAGGTGGCCAAGTTGAAGTTACATAGACCAACGTTAGGCTACAAAATGCAAATAGCGCTAGATGAGCAGAGGTGATCTGAGTATGAGGGTAGATAGGCTACAGAATGAGAGTAAGCAATGCATCAGAAAGGTAGAAGCAAGTAAAAGAAAGGAGATCTGGAAGAACCCTTTAATTCAGAGTCCACCTGCTCATGGAGGCATTTATTTGTTGTCCATGGCTATTGATGCAGGTATGCTGGAATCCAGTAAAAGACCCAAAACAAAGCGAATGTGCAGCTGTAGCATTGTTAGTATCAAGTCTTTCCAATTCTATGTCCTTATCAACTCAAAAGTCTATCCATCCCTCTTGCCCATGAAGTTGTTTCCTAACTACCTCTTGGAGAGTCTACCGCTTAAATACGTCTGAATCTATTTCTATGGTGACCAGAGTGATCTACAAAAACACAAATTTGATTTAAGTACGTTCAATTCCTCCCCATTTCTTACAGGGTTAATACTGATGTCTGATTTAGCATATAAGACTATTTGTGATCCTGCTTATTTCTCTATCCTTATCTCCCACCACTTACCCTTTTCTCTCTAACCACAATTTAGGCATTACTTGGAACATGACATCCTATTACATTCCTTGATGGCTTAGTTCCTTTGGTTATCATCTGGAATGTTCTACTTTTATCTGTCTGGCAAATTCCTCCTAGTCCTCTAAGATTTTCTGTCTCTATGAATTTTTTTGAACCTACCAAGGCAGAGATGAACACACTTTTTTCACAGACTTCCTCTATTTTAGCACTTACTGAAGTGAATTGTAACAATTTGAAAATCTGTTTCCACAGAGCATGCACCATGTCTAATTAATTTCTTTCTCTTCAGAGCCTGGCACAATGCCTGACACATAGTAGGGTTTCAAATTGCCTTTGAATAGAGAAGTAAGTGCTTTGTTTAAAAGCTTGAGGAACTTGGCAACCAGTTCATGCTGTTGGTAATCTCTTGGAACAAAGTCTTGGTGTCTGAAATATGTGATATTGATTCATTAATTCAACAAGTATATATTGAATATCTGTCCTAAGCCAGGCATGAGAATACAATGGTGAACAAAATAGATATGTTCTTCACTGCTCTCAGTGAGTTGAGGATTTATTGGGAGAAACTGTTAATACATTTGGTTGAGTTATTAAATAAAATAGAATATATCTGGGTATGACCCATGATGTCAGTCTCAGATTTTTTCTCAAACACATGGCGTTCTGCAATATGGGGTCAAGGACTTTGCCTGTTGGACTATTTTGGCTTTCTGCATGCTGCAAGTTTGTCTCTAGTTCTTCAGCATAGAAAACCATTTTGGCTGATAAACAACAAATTACAAAACAAACATAAAATAGTTGAACATCTTGTTTTTATTCAAGCAAAACCTTCTCTTCAGTATCTGTGGAAGGTTGGGATTTGTCAGTGACTATACAGTTTACCAAGTGCTTTTGCATTTATAGTGGTATTTGTATTTGCTTATAGAAAAACCAAAGGAATATAAGGGGAGCATTCAAGAATCAATAAAACAGGATTATCTCCTTAAACTGGAGGGATTACCTTTAGGCAGTGAGATGTTATCGCTATATACCTGCAAATAAATGTCCTAGTCCCCCTGCTGAAAGCCATTAAGAAACAAACTTCTGCCTGAGGCAGTGTGACTGGAGGAATGAAAGAAGCTGCCAGATCCTGGCATTTTGGAAATGGAAAAGGAAAACAAAAACAAAAACAAAAACATCATAGCTCTTCTAAAAATCAGATATGAGAAAGTTCAAACTAACCCAACCAGGTTCCTACTACCCTGACATCCTGAGGGTTGGATTCCGTTTCCTTTCAGTTGGGATTAGCTATAAACAAGGATAGGTGTGGAGTCAAGGTGACCAAATGATGTATATCAGTTAGTTATGCCCATTCGAAGGCATAACAGTCAGCATTACAGGGGATGGGCGTGTTGTTTTAAATGTTGCTTAAGAGAGGGGTTTAACTTTCTTGAATTTGGCTCTGTTGTTTTCCCTCCAGCCCCTCGGCTGGAGGTGGTAACTAGGAACTGCTGCAGAACAGAGAAGCAGCTTTCTTCCTTTTAGGTGGCATGTTGCTGTGGCAGAGACATGCCACCACAGGGTTAAACTTTAAAACCTTCCTTTTGCCATATAAAAAGATAACAAAGCATAAGACAAGTTGCAATTCAGCTTGAATCCAAAGTAATTAACAATCTCCTAAATTGAAGCTAAAGTTATTTTGCTTATTGAGGAGCTTTAAAAAAAATTGAGTTTTATAAAAGTTATAGTATTATGTAACTATTAGTCTACTAATATTTTTCCCCTTTCTGAGGGTCTCAGAGAAAAACGTGTTTTCCTGGTCATCTTTTAAAAATAAAAGTCACACACAAGCTGAAGCTTTCAAGGTTCCTTCTGAGATTTTGTGAAGGAAGGAGATGGGGAGGGGATACATTTATAGCTTACTTTATGTCTCTTCCCAGTTTTAAATAGAAACCTACTTTGCCTTCTGATGAGACTTGTTTTCCAAACGAAAAGTTTGGGCTGTCGCCTTAGACCCCTCTAGAGCCACTGCCTTGTCCATTTAAATACAACCCCAAGAAGGCTAGTATAGTAATGCCTTTCATCTATACACTTTAGTGTAAAATAGGCGGGTACAAAACGTTGGATTTTTTATCTCAACAGCAGCAGATATCTGTGTAAAAATGGACATTACTTTTCTCAAAACCAGACCCTGTCCATTTCCAGAATTAACTTTACCACTGTGGTTAGGTTGGTTGTTTTTGATTGGCAGAGTTGCAATTGTGATGAGGAAAGGGAGTTCTTGCACTGGTAGGTGGCCAGGCAGAGTTTCCAAGGGGCTCATTCCTGCTCCAGAAAGGAAAGAGGGTCATCCCCAGGTCCCATTACCAGATCGTCTCCACTCCCCGGAACTGGATCATTCCCATTCCCCGAAACTAAGGGTGGGTCTTCCTCACACCCCTCTGAAGAAGGAAGGCAGTCATTGCCAAGGTCTCTGCCACCTGCAACTCTGAACTTGATTGTTTCCACCAGACCTTCAAAGGATCTGAAGGTGGCCGACTTCTTCATGTCTCCAAGCTTCCTGCAGATGGCAGAGCCCATGGTGGACATGGCAACTGAGGTCTTTTGTTTCATGTAGGCGTTGGAGACCTGAACTTCGTGCCAGCTCTTGGACAGATTATGCTTCAGCTCCACCAAGGCTGTGAGACCCAGCTTCCTCTTGAGCTCCACACAGCGCCTTTCTTTGGTTGCCAGCGTATGGCGTAGGGTTACAATTTCAGCTTCCAAATTAGTGAGCTCAGATTTGAGCTCCTTTTTCTCGGCCTCTGTGAGATCCTCTGGTTCAGTCGTCAGATGGAGTTCATATGTGTCCTCAGAGGTCTCTGTCATGGCGTCTGTCATGGACTGAGGAAGAAGTTCGTTAACAGAGTCCAAGTCCAGTTCTTGGTAGAGAGAGTCGAACTCGTGGCGAGTGAAGAAATAATCTTCGCCAGGAAAGTCAAAATCTAGGGCTGCGGCACCAGACTCTTGGCTGGCAAGGTGGGACTCTAGGCCCAAGGGATCCATAACTTGGCGGGTGGAACCGACGCCACTGCCTGTGGTTTGAAGACCTGGAGTGCAGAGTGGCAGAGCGGACAGCGAGGCCTGTGGGGTCCACTTCCGGGTGAGGGGTGAGGGGAATGAGGAGGGTTGTGGAGGCGGGACTTCTGGCTGAAGGAAGCGGCTGTAGAGCCCAACCTCTGCCCTGACGCCCCTCATGCTTGTAGTGGTGTTTTAACCTAACAGCGTACCTATGAGGTAGACAGTGCGGAGACTAGTACTAGAGAGGAGAGATGTTGAATATTTTCCCTCCTGTCACACTAAGTAACAGGTTCTGGCCTCCTAACCAAGTCTGATTCCCCTCTTGGACCTCTGAGTACTGATGCCAGCCATTTTCAAACTCTAGAAAATCAGTTGAACTCTAGTACTGAAAAAAATTTATGAAAAAGCCCAAAACATAAATATAAACTGCCCCCAAATGGGTCAGGGAGCCTAGACTTCTTAGCTTCACACCCTACCTATTTTCCATTCCCAGTTTCCCAAAGTGACCCTGATAAACTCCTAGCACCACTCATAAAGTGAATTTGAAGTCTCCTCAGAGGTCTTGACTCCAATCAGTAGACACTAACATACTCCTATGGCATGAAACATCAACAGTGCTACAGGCTTGGGCTAGCACAGCTCATAGCGAGTCTGACCAGTCACAATTGTCTGTTATTTTGGTGGGAAAAAGAAGTAAATCTATAACAGTTGTGTCAAACTTAAGCTCAATAAATAAGCAAAGACTATTGTACAGTGAGAATTTCGGAGAGAAGGAATGAAGCATGTGCAAATTGACAGTGCATTTTAAAAAATATTCTTCTTTATTTTCCAAGCATTCACTCAACATTTCTCAAAGCAAGTCTTTCCACATACATGGTTATCAGTTGTGGAAGGCAGTCTGCATAGTAAAGTAGAAGTAGTTGGATAGGGGCTGTCAGGATATCAATCCACCATATCCCCCTATTTCTACTCAGAACTTCTAATTTATACAGTGGAAAAATCAGGACTTCAATCCAAGTGAGGGCAGGAGGTCAGGTATCCCATAGTTCATTGCCAGGTTGCCGATTCAAGGAATGGCCTTGAGCAAGTCTTAGATTCTAGTGATTTTGCTGGACATTCTGGTAGTTTTTGCAAGCCTGATCTTGTGGAACATGATATGATCCTCAGCAAATTTCAGCAATTTGCTGTAGTTATGCCTATGGAAGTATACTGAGGCATCTAGCTGGGCATTCAAACCAAATTCAACCGTCCTTTGGGTTTATATTTAATAACCCTTTTACATAACTCAGTAGTGTTTATTGTCCTGCCCTGATTGTCCCTCCCTAGATTAAAACAATGAGGATTGTTCTTGGATCCATTAAAACATTGGAATTGGAAATATGAAGGCTGATGAGGGATTTTGCTACACTTATAGAGGCCTGGAAAGGGCAGCAAGGACTGATTAAAAGTTGTTTTTGTTCCAGAGAGTGGACTTTTCCTCAATTGCCTGCAGAAACACTAGTGATTTCAGGAATGCTCTGACTCTGAACCAGAACTCCTCTTTCATGAGGATAAATGGTCAAGAACCCCCTGAATTAAGCTAAATTACATGGAACATACATCACACATTCAAAATTGAGATTCCAAATCACCAGATTTGAACTTGCACTTGATTATCTTTCTCTGGATTATGTTAGCCACGAACTTCACTGCCCAGTTTCATTTCTATGCTTCCTCATCCTTCAATTCAAAGTATGAAATTCTTTGTTAAACTTTTATTCCTTTAGGTAATGATTTCCCTTGTAGTAAAATTGATCTGACCTCTCTCAGCAACTTCATTTCCAGATGCAAAATCAAAACATGGCCTCTGGGAAGAGGCTTCCTATCTAGCAATATCCTGACCTCCTGAGTAGACCTGGACAAATAAATAACATAATAGAACAATCCGTTTTATTAGGTTTATGTATAACCACATACAAAAGAACAGTTATGTTTTGAAAATATAGATTTATCAAATGAAATTTCATTTAATTTATAGTGATTTTAACCAATTGTTTGAATAAGCTATCTTTTTAGTTTATTAAATAGTCAACTATCAAACCATTGACCCATGGCTTTAGAATTTGACATCTCTAGATTAGACAATGTAATACTCTATATTACATAGAAAGGCTCACAAAAGGATCATCTGAAACTGAAAGCTTTTTGATGCTATTTTGGCACTAAAAACAATAAAAAAAAAATTGATTCAGTAACCTACAATGAAAAAGCTTGAGATTTATTTTTAATTCTACAATGGTTTGTTATCTTTTGTTTCCAAGAAAGACATTGTTGACCCATTTTTAGTAAAAAATAAATTTTGAATTATTAGTCTAGTAAGGTTGATGGGTTCATACCAATCCTTTCTAAACATAAAGGTAAATGGTACAACAAAATTATTTTTTTCCTTAATATTTAGAAGCCTATAAATTATTGAAACTTAAATTTAAAAAACAAAACCATACCCTTCAACAGATCTGGGTTGTTTGGGGAAGAAAGAAGTGACATTGTAGTAGTTGATACTTGAATCTAGAAATGATTAGGGATTTGTGCCATTTGAATTCTTTTGTTATAAAAGATGAACATGGAGCTTCCTAATTACATTGAGGTATAAAATAATCCACATTGGTGGTTCCAGCTGTGTGTAAAGAACTGATAGCCCTGGCTGGCAAGCTCTGCTGGTTAAAGCAGCGTCCGGCTATGCCAAGGTTGTAGGTTCAATCCCTGGTGAGGACACATACAAGAATCAACCAACGAATGCATAAATAAGGGAACCACAAATCAATGTCTGTCTGTCTCTCTCTCTCAAAAAAAAAAAAAAAAAAAAGAACTGACAATTTACCATGCAGTCCAGTCATTTGCACTGCTTGATTGTGTTCTCTAAGGCTTTATCTCTATCATTACAGAACTACTACCATGAACATTTTTTTCATTTTAGCTGAATACCAGGAAAAATATACAAATATTTAATTAAGCCTGAAAATAAGTCATTTGGTTGAAATCCTAACCCAGTCAGAATGTTTCAAGAGTAGGAGGGGAAAGTTGGTAATTGAGATTTTCTTGTGGAAAGCCAGAATATTATATTCGATTTCAGTTTGCAAGTTATTTTCACTATAATCTCACATTATAGCCCAGCTCCATCAATAATATATGTAGTGAGTTACCATCCCCATAGACATTCTTCAGCATGAACTGGAATATTTGCAGCAGTTTACAGCTGTAAGTATTGCTGGCAATCCTCATATTTCAGTAGTTGAGTTGATCTTCATTGAGGACCTGGGTGGCATTCCTCCTACATGGACTAATTAGCATTTCTTTTTTTTTTTAAATCAGGTATAATATAGAATAGGATTTTTCTCTGTGAACCCAAACATCTTATCAGGATGTTAAGCTGGAACTTATTACTGTTATTTACCATTTGGTGGTATATATAATTGTGGCAGAAGTCCCCAGGGAAATCAATTTAAAATCAAAATCTCATTGAATCTGAAGAACTAGTATCCCCCTCACCTCAAGTGTTCATTTTCATGAGTTGATGTGTATGGGCTGAAAGGGCTTATAGCCCCTGAAAGGGCTTATAAGGTGGAATTTTGTGTGTACAGATCCTCAGAGGTAGAAGAAGAGGAATGACAGGAAGATTCAGGGCTGGAGAGGAAGAAAAGGAAAGTGATCAAAAGATGTAGGAACTTGCCTAGGTTAAAAATGAAGATTCTTCTTGTTGGAAACATTAAGGCTGTATATATAAAAACCTGCAAAGGGTTGCAAGGGCTCCTTAAACATTGCGTTTTGTTCTAGAGAATGGACTTTTCTTTTGATGCTTGCAGAAACATAAGTGATTCCAGAAATTCTCCCAGGCTGAACCAGAAACTGCCCTCTTAATGTTGAATATGAAGGGCAAAGAAGCCTAGGAACTATTTGGTTGGCCAAAAAGTCCACATTTTTTCCTGTAAAATAAAAGATACATTTTTCGTTGTCACCAATAACTTTATTGATTTGAATATTTTGAGTATGTCAGCTATTTCCCATGTGGTATAACATTGACTGTTCTCAGTTAATGTCTCAGTTTGATTGCTATCAACTTCAACTAGTCTACCCAAACCATGGAGCATCATCCAATGATAAATCTCCAGCACAAAACTGTGCAAACTACTTTTGACACATTTGATCATTCTCAGCACCTTCTCCATACACTGCACAAAATTTTTTTTTTTGCGTTTCAGTTGAGTTTTTATCTTTTTGAAATAATAAAACATAATAGCTCATGGAAAATGTTGCTTATTTTCTTCCATCTTCAATGTTAAAATGGCAACACAAAAATTCACCAATTTTGATGTCTTTTTATTTTATTTTTTAGAAGATTTTATTTATTTACTTTTAGAGAGAGGGGAAGGGAGGAAGAAAGAGAAGGAGAGAAACATTCATCATTTTCCCCCCATACACCCCAACCAGGGAACCAGCCAGCAACCCAGGTATGTGCACTGACTAGGAGTCAAACCTGTGACCTTCCAGTTCATAGACCAGTGCTCAATCCACTGACCCACACCAGCCAGGGTGATTTTTTTAAAAATGCATGCTGACATGACAGCTGTCACAATACAATCTAACAAAATTATTTTGAATGAGGTTAAAGACAACTAAGCGCTACTAGAGCCATCTTATGGAAAAATACAAGTGAACTTTTTGGCCAATCCAATACATATTAAAGCCCATTGCCCTCTATTTAGGGCAATATGGGCAGACTTTAGGGGAAATTTCACTGTGGAAGGTGTTCTTGTTCCATTTTTTCATTTAAATGAAGAAAATGGGGAGAACAGGCTCTCCCTTCCCAGAAGCTTTGACCCTTGTTTTCTTTTTACATTTTGGAGGATACCATGTTTGAAGATAAATCCTAGGGGCAACAGTGGAGCATCATCTAAGAGAAGAAAGTGGACAGAGCTGGTACATGAACCAGGAAAGACTTGGTCAGTTATGTACTGATGGATCTAGCTTGCCTGCACTCTGCCAAGGAACCTAGGGCTTGCTTTTTTTCTCCAGTGAAGATTTAGAAATGCAGAGGATGCCTTAAAAGGGAACAGAGGATTGCAAAAAGACAAGATTGATACTTGCTTCTCTCCATCATGCTTCTCTCCAACACACTGCCTGAACTCCATGAAATTCCAACAAAGATGTAGACTGCAGCTAGAATGTCTGCAGGGGACCCAGATTACTTGACCCTTAACTAAGCAGAAAAATTTAGCAGGAAAATTTATCTGAAGAATGTTTAGATTTTGAGTACTACAAGATACACTTTCCCTCAAGTGACTGGGCAGAAATGGACATCTACAGAGAGTACAGAGCAGAAGCACATGGAAGAAACTGGGGAGACTTGCACAGGGTGTGTGTTGAGGTTCTAAAGCTTGATACTGAGGGTTTAGAACCAGCAAAATGTGGGGGCCAAAGTAATTTGACTCACTTGTATCCATAGGCTACAGAGGTCTGGGGAAAACCAGGCAATTAATAGAAAATTCAAGATTTTTCAAAGGTTATGACCATTGTGGTAGGTTTGCCACTCGTAACACAAAAACCCTGAGGCCAGGTCTCTACTCCCTGGCTGCATCATTATTCTTGTCTAAAATGTGTTACACGTGCTATGCCAACAACATAATTACATTATTTCCTCAATACTGAGACACAATCAATTGTAAGACACGTCTTTTTAATAAAAGGTTTCTAGAAGAAAGACCTATATTATATTGTGCATTGATTTTAAGATACAATCCTAACTTTATAAATATTAAAATTCCACAAAATATGCAATTTAGAATTGAAGAAATACAATAGTAATGCAGCAAGCTATAAACGGTAATGATATTGTTTGACTCTTCTATTGGAATTTAGAATGGTCCTTCATTTACACTGTTTCCTCTTCCCTTTCTGAATGAAAGGACAGAAGGAAATTAGCATTTATTAAGTATCTACTATAATAATAAAATAATGGAGATTTCTAATGTTTATTGGCTGCTTATTCTGTACTAGGGAGTGTTCTCAGTGCTTTAACATGTTATTTTATTTAATCCTCATAATATTCCTGAAAACTAGTTATTAGAAATACATTTACTCTCTGTGAGACTCAGTTTCTCCATTTTTGAAGATTAGGAAATCAAGATGAATAAAGAATAACTTGTCTGAGGTCACATAGTTATTAAGTAGCCAACTTGGGATATTATCTATAAATTTAGGGCTGCTTAGGTTTTATTTATTTATTTTTTAAAGATTTCCTTTATATATATTTTGGAGAGAGAGGAAAGGAAGGAGAAAGGGAGGGAGGGAAACATCAGTGTGTGGTTGCCTCATGTGTGCCCCCTACTGGGAACCTGGCCTGCAACCCAGGCATGTGCCCTGACCGGGAATCAAACCAGTGACCCTTTGGTTCTCAAGCCAGTGCTCAATCCACTGAACCACACCAGCCAAGGCAGCTTAGGTTTTTTAAAACACTAATTTTTAGATCTTTCTTAAAAATTCTGAAATATGTGCACAAAAGCATATATACCTTTAAAAATTGTAAATAACTATGTACTTACCACTCAGCTTAGAAAATAGTATGTTTCCAATGTTTTTGAAACTCACTACATGTCCTTCTCATTCTCTCTCTGTCCCCCCAGTTAAACTCCTCTCCAAATTTTGGGGAGATCATTTCTTTTTTCATTTGTAAGTTTTTAACACCTGTGTATGTATCTATAAATAATGTAGTATTTAGTAATGCCTATTTTTGAACTTATTTACTTATTTATTTTAACAGGTATAATTGACATACAACATTAATTTCAGGTGAACAACATAATGATTTGGTATTTGTATATATTATGAAATATATACAATATACATAACTAGACTTATTGACTATAATAAGCCTAGTTAACATTTGTCATCATTTTTGAACTTCATATAAATGGAATCAGACCTTATGTTGTCTTCTTTTGACTTGCCTATTGTTTTTAAGATCCATTCATGTTGGTGGTGTTGGTATAGTTTATTCATTTTCACTGCTGTATAGTAGTCCATGGTATGTATATACTAAACATATTTATATATTTTGTTTATGAAATTTGTTTACTGAGATACTGAGTGATTTGAAGGTCAGTTTCTCTGGTGTACTACCCCAGACCTCAGGCCTGTCTGAAGTCTATTCCTGCACGTACACCTAATGTTTCCTTGCACATGTGACTTTATACTTATTCATAATAGACTTTTTCTTCCTGGAATATATACTGAAACATATTTGAGGAGTTACTGCTCCAACCTTATTTCTTCTACTTCCCATAATACACTCCAGGCATATCAAATTACTGCAGTTTTAAAAACTGCAAGATCTTCACACTATCTTACCTTTAGGCCTTTGCCCATGTTGCTTTTCTGCCTGGTGTGCCTATTTCCTGGCAAACTCTTGTCTACCTGTCAGCAGTTGTCTGGTTACATAAGCCTTCCTACACTAAATCCTAGTTTGGGGCTTCTTCTTGAGCTAACAGAGGGGGCTTCCTCCTATCATTTCAGTGTTTAGTCAGATTTGGTTTTCCAAAGTCTATTACTGAATAAAACCCCTTGTTGTACTTGGTGCCTAGGATGACTATATAAAATGTAAGTCTTGTATAGTAATAACTATCATGAACAGGGAACATGGAAATACCACTTAGAATTGTCAGTACCCAACTTTTAAAATGTCTTTAGTGTGGGGGTGGGGCACAAATCACACCCTTATTGGTAAACAAAGAGATGGGTAAGTGTATGTTATTTTTGCCTTAGCTGGTGTGGCTCAGTGGATTGAGTGCCAGCCTGTGATCCAAAAGGTCGCCAGTTCAATTCCCAGTCTAGGGCGCATACCTGTGTTGTGGGCCAGGTTCCCCAGCAGGGAGCATGCGAATGGCAACCACACATTGGTGTTTTTTTCCCTCTCTTTCTCCCTCCCTTCACCTCTCTAAAAATAAATAAATCAATGAAATCTTTAAAAAAATACATATTATTTTCCTTTGTTGTCTCCTGGATAGATTCCAGAAAACTTTCTCCAAGAGCAAGAAGATAAAATCCATCCTCTTTGCCTGGAGTAAGTTCTCTGGTATGGGAAAGAAAACCTCTTGTTTGGTTTCCTCTTTGTGTTTTTCTGATACTGGTTATTTATCTGTTCAACATCTTACCAAAAAACACCTCAAGGGATGAGTGGTAATTGGAAATAAAAATCAAATTGCTTTGTTACATACTTTTAAAAAATAAATTTTTGATTTTTAAAAAAAATTTAAATTTTTTATTTTATTATTTTTAAAACATTTTTTATTTTTCAATTAAAGTTAACATGCAATATTGTAGGAGTCTAGTGTTAGACAATGTATAACTTACTAAGTGATCATCCTGGATAAATCTTGCACCCATCTGATACCATACATAGTTATTAGAATATTATTGACTATATTCCCTGTACTGTACTCTACATCCCCATGTCTATTCTGTAATAACTAATTCATACTTCTTAATCCTTTCACCTTTTTCACCCACCCACTTGACCCGCCTTCCATCTGGCAACTGTCAAAATGTTCTCTGCATCCAAAAGTCTGTTTATGTTCTACTTGTTTGTTTATTTAGTTTTATTTTTAGATTCAACTATTAATAGATAGATATATATTTGTTGCCATTTTATTGTTCATATTTTTGCTCTTTTTCCCCCTTTTTGTCCTTAAAGAAGGCCCTTTAATGTTTCACGTAATACTGGTTTGGTGGTGATGAATCCCTTTAGCTTTTCCTTGTCCAAGAAGCTCTTTGTATTACTTGTATTCTAAATGATAGCTTTGTTGGGTAGAGTAATCTTGGTTGTAGATCCATACTTTTCATCACTTTAATATTTTTTGCCTCTCCCTCCTGGCCTGCAAGTTTCTGTTGACATATCAGCTTAGGGTCTTATGGGAGCTCCCTTGTAGGTAACTAATTGCTTTTCTCTTCCTGCTTTTAAGATTCTCACTTTGTCTTTAACTTTTGGCATTTTAATTATGATGTGTCTTGGTGTGGGTCTCTTTAAGTTCATCTTGCTTGGGATTCTCTGTGCTTCCTGGACTTGTATGTCTATTTTCTTCATCAGGTTAAGGAAGTTTTCTGTCATTATTTTTTCAAGTAGGTTTTCAATTGTTTGCTCTCTCTTCTCCTTCTGGCACCCCTCTGATGAGACTGCTGCTACGCTTGAAGTTGTCCCAGAGGCTCCATACGTTATCTTCATTTTTTTGGATTTTTTTTTCCTGCTCTGATTGTGTATTTTTTTGCTTCCTTATATTCCAAATCACTAATTTGATTCTGGGCTTCATCTACTCTATTGTTGATTTCCTGTAAATTATTTTTCATTTCAGTTAGTGTATCCTTCATTTCTGACTTGTTCTGTTTTATGGTTTCTGTGTTCTTTGTCATGCTGTTGAAGTTCTAAAGAAGTTCCTTAAAGTTCTCACTAAGTCCCCTGAACATCATTATAGCCATTTTCTTGACTCTGTTATCTGGTAGTTTACTTGACTCCATTTCATTTAGTTCTTTTTCTGGATATTTATCCTTCTCTTTCATTTGGGATCTGTTTTCTTGTCTCTGTATTTTAGCTGCTTTCCTATGTATGTTTCTATGTAATAGGTAGAGCTGCTACATCTCCTGCACTTGGTAGATTGGCCTTGTGCAGTAGGTGTCCAATAAGGCCCAGTGGCATAGCCTCCCCAGTCATGTAAGCTGGGTGCTCCACGTATGCCTCTGTGTGGGCTGTGTGCACTGTCTTGCTGTAGTTGATCCTTGATTGCTGTTCGTGTTACTGGGAGGGATTGACCCTCAGGCTGATCAGCTGCAAGGACCAACTGTGACTATAGTAGAGGAGCTGCTATGCAGGAGCTTAGCCTTCAGAGCAGGGCTTGCTTCAGTGGGGCTTTGGTGCTCTCACAGTCTGCCCTTTAAGTGCATTACTCATGGAGGTGGTAGGGTTGTAACCTGGCATGGTTTGAAGCTGTCCACTGGGTGTACTGGCTTTGGGGCCTCCTAGGAGGTACAGGGTTAGCCACCACATATTCTCTGCCTGGGGCCACCTGGCACAAACTACAAAGTGATCTGCAGATGGCTGCTAATTGTGCTGGGCTTGGAGGTGCCTAGGAGAGGCCAAACTGCAAACCAAGACTGTTTGCCACTAGTGCAAGGCCTGGGGCCACTTAGCAAGAGGCAGCATGCTGAGTCCAGACACTGCTAGTTTGAGAGATTTTAGAAAAATATGAAGCATGAGGAAAGAGGCCATTTGTATGGGAAAGCCACTGGAAATGACTTGGGTGGGTCCCCCAGTTGAGTGAGGCCAGGTCTCAGGGAATCACCAGGGTGGGTCAAACAGTTGCGCCAGGTAGATGGCACTGCCTGATGGCTCCGTGGGGTCAGAGAGTCTCAGAAAAGCAATGATGGCCTCTGCCAGCACTTTGGTCTGGCAGAAGGCTGCCCCCTGCCCCAACCCAAGCTCTTGCCCTGATGCCAGACAATTCAATTCCTTACTGTATGTACATGGTTTCTTTCAGGCTGCTGCCCCAGCGCTGGAGCTCGGAAGAAGTGAGTCTGAGTAAGTCTGTGCACAGGCCCTTTAAGGGGAACTGCCTGGGACTCCAGAAGTCTATGGTTCACTCAGCCACAATCCCCACTAGTTTTTCAATCAGAAGTTGTATGAACTTCTCTTCCTGGCCCTGGAACCCTGGGCTGGAAGGCCTATTGTGGGGCTGGGACCCCTCACTCCTCAGGGGGACCGCTCCAGCTTAGATATCCCTTTCGATTTTTATCTACCACAAATGAGTGTGGAAGCAGCCAGTTCTGCTTCTCTGCCCCTCCTATCAGTCTGGGTATGACTTCTTTAAATCCCTAGTTGTAGGACTTCCATTCTGCTAAATTTCAGGCAGTTCTGAATGCTGGTTTTTCTGTAGTTTGTTGTAATTTTGATGTGGTTGTGGGAGGACCATATTTACCTATGTCACCATCTTGACTGGGGGTCTAAACTTTTAATTTTTTAATTGTTTTAGATTTACGTAAAAGTTGCAAAGATAGTACAGAGTGTTCCTATATCCTTTCGCCCAGCTTTCCCACTTATTAACATTTTACATCGTCATGCTACATTTGTCACATCTAAGGAACTGACAATGGACAATTCTGTCAAAATTTTACAATTTGGATTTCCTGTTTTTTTTCCTAATGTCCTTTTTCTGGTTCAGCATCCAACCCATAAGACCTCATTACATTAGCTCTAGTGTCTTCTTAGCTTCCTCTGGTCTGTGACAGTTTTATGGACTTAAATTGTTTTTGATCACCTGGACAGTTTTGAGTAGTGTTTGTCAAATATTTTGTAGAATGTCTATCAATTTGAGGTTGTCTGATGTTTTCAACATTAGACAGGGGTTATGGCTTTTGGGAAGGATGACTAATAGGAGAGTGCCATTCCCATCACATTATATTAAGGGTACTAGTATCAACATGACTCATTACTGAGTTTACATACTTTTTTTTAATATTGCTAGTTAAGGGACTGGGTGGTGAGAGCATAGATGCCGGAGTTGGAAGACTGAATTTAGATCGTAACTCTGTCATTTATTGTGTGACTTGGAAAAGTTTTTTAATCTATCTCTTAGTTTCCTCCTCCGTAAAGTGAGCATAATAACAGCATCTGTTTCATTAAATTAGTAAATAACATGAAAAGCAGTTAGAGCAGTGTCTGGCACAGAAGTAGGATATAAGTTTTGACTATTATTACTATTATTGGCTACCATGAGATCTGTGCATTTCCTTTATATATGTTTTCCTGTTGCTCTTTTTTCTCAGAAAATTAAACTATGAGTATTCAGTGACAAAGAGGAAATTACAAACACCTTTGCATTTGTTTCTTTGAGTTTTGAATTATCCTTGAAATATTTCCCTTAAAATTTGCATTGTCTACCAATGAGAATCTTTTGCAGGAGACTCCTGTGGTATTTTCATTATCATTTTGTTTGTATAATTCAGTTATTAAACCAGTGCTGTAATTCACTTACAATTTCAAAATTCTCATCAGAGTACTGGTTCTTTTATCCACTGATATATTTCTAGTTCCCTAGGCCAGGAGTGCAATTTTGGTTAATAATCTATAAAAATACTTATTACTGTTTTCTTCTATTTAGACTAAGCAAAAAGAGTATCGGGTTGTGTTTTAGTATTTATTAGTATTACAAATGAAGATTTAATAGTGTTCACTACATAGTTAATTGTTGATTTTAATGCTTACAAAAAAGGAAGACAATTGTATTTACAAATCTGTATATTTTCTGTTGCTTTTTCCGGTTTTTGCGATTCTGTGATAATTTTGAATACTGACTCTGAATGTTAAAACATATTCTTTTGCAGTTGTGATTTCTAAAAATTTCATTGGAAACTTCACAAAATGTTTTATGCAAACCTTAATATTCATATTTTAAAAATTTTGTCTAATGTATTTTTTCATGGAAATGATATCACCCTGGTTGTTAGTCTCTTTGCTTTTTGCTTTGTTTCTTGGTATTTTTGATCCATAGAATAGGGGCATTTACAAATAGAATTTATGTGTGTGTGTGTCTGTGTGTATGTGCATGCATGCATATGTGTGAAGATGGGTATCCATGCATGGGCATGTGTGTGTGTTGTATCAACAAAGAGATGCATTTACCTTTAGCAGCAGAAGAAATTTTTACAGAATACGTACTATGACCCACATAGTCTTTTAAGCACTTTACATACATTAACTCATTTGTTTCTGACAATAGTTCTATGAGGTTGTTACTATTTATTGTTCCCATTTTTGCAAATAAGTAAACTGAGACTGAGACAGGTTAAGTAACTCCCCCCAAATTCACAGAACTTAATAGTGGCAGGGCTGGAATTCAGACCTAGGTCTAGGTCTACTTAACTCTAAAGTCTGTCCTCTTTACCATTGCATACTTCTTGGAGCATCCCCATTATTATTTTTTCTCTTGAGATATGGCCTATGTAACTCTCATAATATCTTTCTTTGGGTATTATAGAAATATATCCCTCTGGACTTAATTTTAAAAATAGAGATATACCTAAAGTGGCCAAATATTTCATGTATAACTCAAGGTACTTGTACATATGTACACACCCATGTAACCACACCCCCCCCCCCACCTCAGATCAAGACAGAGTATTTCTAACACTACAGGCGACTAACTCATGACCCTTTCCAATCATAGCTATCCCCCCCATCCCCTCGCACACACTGGTAGTTGCTGATCTGGCCTCTGTGAACATAAATTTTGCCTGTTTCTGCAAAGTCTACAAATGGAATCATATAATAAGCACTCTTTTTTGTGTGGCTTTTTAAATTCAAAATTATGTCTGAGATTCATTTATGTTGCTATGTGTTTGTTTTGTTGTATCTTCTTTATTGCTATGTACAATGTCCTTTTATAGCTTACATTTCTTCCTAGCTATGAAAATAATACATTTTTAAATCAGAGAATTTGGAAAATAAGAAAAAGCACAATAGAAAAGTAAAAATGACTGGTAATTCCACTATCCAGAGATAATTACTATTAACACTTTTGATTATACCTTACCAGACTTTTTTTTTCCTATGCATATATGATTACTAGATTTGGATTATATTTATATACATTTCTCTTTTATAACCTGTTATTTTCTCCTAACAGTTTATCACAAACATTTTCCACATTATTAAACATTTTTTTTACAACAATTTAAACAATTTTAAAGCAATTTTATTTTAAAATCGTGTGGGTTATTTTTTCTGGCAGTGGGGGAATATGTAAAGCAGGGGTGTCCAACCTATACTTGTGGGCCAAATGTGACCCAGGATGGCTATGAATTAGACCCAACACAAAATTGTAAATTTACTTAAAACATTGTGAGTTTTTTTTTTTGTGATTATGTGTTGCAATGTCATGTAAAATAAATGTACGTACACTCTCGCTGTTTGTATGCACACATAGCTTCAGTTTTATGGTGGTGTGCAGCTTCTAGTGTGTTATCTTCCAAGCACAGACAGTAGAATTGACACATCAAATGTTACATGTGCTTGTGGTGACTTAGCAAGGCAGTGATTAACAATAATATTTCGCCCTACCATTGCAATGTTAGGCATTTAATATTCTTTAGAAGTCAAGTAAGCATTCTTATTTGATTATTAAAGGTACTTCCACATGTCGACAGTACTTCACACATTACCCGCCATGCTGTACAATTGACCTTTCACCTTGCCCTGCAGTGGCAGCCAAGAGGGCTGTGGAAGGGCCCAAACCTTGCTTTTTATTTTCCTGTCAATTAATTTTCATAATAAAAGTAGGTAAAGTCTCTCTTTATTTTCTTATTCTTATTTTTTCTTTTTAAAGAAATATTCTTATTTTTTCTTTTTAAAAATTTGTCATTCAATTACAGTTGTCCCCATTTTCCTCCCATTGCTCCCCCTGCCCTACCCACCTCTCACCTCCCACATTCAATCCCCCCTACCCCTGTTGTCTTTGTCCATGGGTCCTTTATTATGTGTTCCTTGACTTAACCCTTCCCCTTCTTTCCATCCTTATCCCCCTCCCCCTGCCCCTCTGGTTACTGTCAGTTCTTTATTTCCATGTGTCTGGTTCTATTATGCTTGCTTGCTTGTTTTGTTGATTATGTTCCACCTATAGGTGAGATCATATGGTATTTGTCTTTCACCATCTGGCTTATTTCACTTAGCATAATGCTCTCCAGTTCCATCCATGCTGTTGGGAAGGGTAGGAGTTCCTTCTTTCTTTCTGCTGCATAGTATTCCATTGTGTAAATGTACCACAGTTTTTTGATCCACTCATTTACTGATGGGCACTTAGGCTGTTTCCAGCAGTTAGCTACTGCAAATAACGCTGCTATGAATGTTGGAGTGCATAGGTTCTTTTGAATTGGTGTTTCAGGATTCTTAGGGTGTAATCCCAGCAGTGGAACTGCCAGGTCAAAATGCAGCTCGATTTTTAGTTTTTTTGATGAAGTTCCATACTGTTTTCCCCAGTGGCTGCAACAGTCTGCATTCCTACCAACAGTGTACTAGGTAGAGTTCTGTTTTCTCCATATCCTCGCCAGCTCTTGTTGTTTGTTGATTTGTTTATGATGCCATTCTGACTGATATGAAGTGGTACCTTACTGTAGTTTTAATTTGCACATTCTGGTAGTTAGTGATACTGAGCGTCTTTTCATATATCTCTGGGCCCTCTCTATGTCCTCCTTGGAGAAGTGTCTCTTCGGGTCCTTTGCCCATTTTTTAATTGGACTGTTTGTCTTCCTGTAGTGGAGTTGTGTGAGTTCTTTATATATTTTGGAGATCAAACCCTTGTCCGAGGTATCATTGGCAAATATATTTTCCCATACAGTTGGTTCCCTTTTCATTTTGCTGATGTTTTCTTTAGCCATGCAGAAGCTTCTTATTTTGATGAAGTTCCATTTGTTTATTCTTTCCTTTATATCCCTTGCTCAAGAGGACATATTGGTGAAAATATTGCTGCGTGGAATATCTGAAATTTTCCTGCTTATGTTCTCCTCTAGGACTTTTATGGTGTCACAACTTATATTTAAGTCTTTTATCCATCTTGAGTTTATTTTTATGTATGGTGTTCAGTGTTCAACTGGTGGTCGAGTTTCATTTTTTTGCATGTAGATCTCCCAACACCATTTGTTGAAGAGGCTATTTTTACTCCATTTTATGCTCCTTCCCCCTCTGTCAAATATTAATTGACCATAGAGACATGGGTTTATTTCTGGGTTCTCTGTTGTGTTCTTCTGATCTAGGTGTCTATTCTTATGCCAATACCAGGCTGTTTTGATTACAGTGGCCTTGCAATGTAGTTTGATGTCAGGTATTGTGATCCCTCCTACTTAGTTCTTCTTTCTCAAAATTGCTGCAGCTATTCAGGGTTGTTTATGGTTCCATACAAATTTTTGAAATTTTCTATATCTGTGAAACATGTTGTTCGTATTATCATAAGGATTGCATTGAATCTATAAATTGCTTTGGATAGTATGAACATTTTGATGATGTTAATTCTTCTAATCCATGAACATGGTATATACTTCCATTTATTTGTGCCTTCCTTAATTTCTTTCTTCCGTGTTGTGTAGTTTTCTGAGTACCAGTCTTTTACCTCCTTGGTTAGGTTTATTCCTAAGTACTTTATTTTTCTTGTTGCTATAGCAAATGGGATTTTTTTCCTAATTTCTTTTTCTGATATTTCACTGTTGGTATACAAAAATGCCTTTGATTTCTTAATATTGACTTTGTATCCTGCTGTTTTGTCAAATTCACTTATTAGGTCGAGTGGTTTTTTGGTGGAGTCTATAGGGTTTTCTATGTACACTATCATGTCATCTGTGAACAATGACAGTTTGATTTCCTTCTTTCTACTTTGGATGTCTTTTATTTCTTTTTCTTGTCTGTTGGCTGTGGCTAGGACTTCCAATATTATGTTGAATAGAAATGGTGAAAGCAACATCCTTGTCTTATTCCTGATCTTAGAGGGAAAGCTTTTAGTTTTTGCCTGTTGAGTATGATGTTGGCTGTAGATATCTTGTACATGGTCTTTATTATGTTAAGGCATGCTCCCTCTACTCCCACTTTGCTGCGTGGTTTTTTTTAAATCATAAATGAGTACTGTACCTTACCAAATGCTTTTTCTGTTGATATGCTCATGTGATTTTTGTCTTTCCTTTTGTTTATGTGATGTATTACATTTAGTGATTTGTGCATATTGTGCCATCCTTGTATCCCTGGGATGAATCCCAATTGATCATGGTGTATGATCTTTTTAATGTATTGCTGGATGCAATTTGCCAATATTTGTTGAGGATTTTAGCATCCATGTTCATCAGCAATACTGGTCTGCAGTTTTCTTTCTTTGCTGTGTCTTTATTTGGTTTTGGAATTAGGATGATGCTGACTCCATAAAAAGGGTTTGGGATTCTTTCCTTTACTTGGATTTTTTGGAATAGTTTGAGAAGGATATGGGTTAGTTCTTTCTTAGATGTTTTGTAAAATTCTCCTGTGTAACCGTCTGGTCCAGGGCTTTTGTGTTCCAGGAGTTTTTTGATTAGTGCTTCAATTTCACTAGCTGTTATCAGTCCATTCAGGCTTTCTCCCTCTTCTTGACTCAGTTTTGGAAGATTATATGTTTCTAGAAACTTGTCCATTTTACCCAGGTTTTCAAATTTCTTGGCATGCAGTTGTTTTTAGTAAGTTCTTACAATCCTTTGTCTTTCTGTGGTGTTAGTTATAATTTCTCCTCTTTCATTTCTGATATTATTTATCTGGGTCCTCTATATTTTTGTCTTGATGCATCTGGTTAAAAGGTTGCCGATTTTGCCTATCTTTTCAAAGAAACAGCTCCCAGATTTATTGGTCCTTGGAATTATTATTTTAGTCTCTATGTCATTTAATTCTGCTCTGATTTTGATTATTTCCTTCCTTCCATTCACCCTGGGCTCTGTTTGTTTTTGTCCCTCCAGTTCTTGTATTATTATTTTTTAAATCCCAGCATGGCTTCTATAGTGTCTCAAAAGAAAAAAGAACCCCAAAAAGAAAAATTATGGATGAAGGAAGATTGTACAATGAGAAGTGAACTGATGACTTCTTTTTGTCAAGGCAAATAGCAAGGCACTCTGCTTAATTTCTAGGGAATTTGTGCAAGTTTTCAAAGACTATAATTTGAAAAGGCAGTATATGCAGAAACATGCTGCCAAATTCAATGAAAGATTGTGTTGCGAGGACAAAATAGCAAAACTGAAAAGAAGTCTACCTTCTCAATAAAAATTTTTTTCAGAGCATTACAAAACTCATGTTTGATGAAGTATCATTGCATCAAGAAAATTTATCTAGAAAAGCTTTAAAAATGGATAATGTCATGCAAATCATTATCAAGACTGTAAATTTCATTAAGAGCCAAGAGATTGAATCTTCACCAACTCCAGGAGTTCCTTAAAAGTATTAATGTTGACTAGGGCCACATCATTTACTTTTTGGAAGTAAAATAGCAAAGTCGAGGCCAAGTGTTGTAAAGATTTTATGATTTGCAATGTGTTATCAAGTTGTTTATGGTATCAAAAAACAAATTTGTGCCAGAACTTGGTGATGAAAACTAGCTTACAAATTTAACATTTTTAGTGGATTTAGCCACTCATTTAAATGAGTAAAACATGCATCTTCAAGGTGAAAACCAACTTACAAATACCATGTTTCAAACTGTAACACTATTCCAAATGAAACTAAAATTATGGCAAGCTCAAATTAAGGCAAACAATTTTATGCATTTCAACATGTTGGCTAAACACTGTCCTGAGAACTGTGAAAAAAATAGGCAGCCTTGCTTTTTGATTTGCTATAAGAATTTGAAAACAGATTTCAAGATTTCTGGGAAAATAATCAATATTTTGCCATATTTGCAACTCCACTTTCAGTCAACATAAATATGTTACCTGCCAATTTTCAAATGCATAGAGCTGCAATTGGACATTCAACTTAAAGAAAAATTTGATTGTGTATCTTTATTGGACTTTTATAGGTCCTATTTTCTCAGAGATAAATATCCCTTGCTTCATAATCATGTCTTATTCATGGCATCACTATTTGGCAGCACCTACATTTGTGAGCAACTATTCTGAAGAATGAAACACATTAAGAGTAAAATTAGAACCAAAATATCTGATGAGCACCTTGAGAACTCACTGAGAATTGCTACTACTTCTATCAAACCAGATATTAATACAGTAGTTTCTCAAATACAATGTCAAACATCCCACTAGTTTTACGTTGCCATCTTTTCTTTTACTTTGATAATAAAAATATTAAAGAACCATCAATGATGTTTTATTACTTAGATATGTACATTTTCTATATTAGTGATCACAAACTTGGGACCTGCTCAATGATTTTAAAAGATTATTGATAGGGACACTACATAATTAGGGTTATTATGTGAGGACTTTTTTGCTTATCTGTGGTGGCAGATATCACAAGAATTACGCATGGACCTTTTTTTTTGCTCATCAGTTTTCATTAGTGTTTGTGTATTTAATGTGTGACCCAAGGCAACTCTTCTTCCAGTGTAGCCCAGAGGAGCCAAAAGATTGGACGCCCCCGATATAAAGCATTCACAAGACAAAATTCAAAAGGTGTGAAAAGGTGTTTAATAAAAAATCTCTCTCCTATTCGTACCCTAGGCTCCCTCTCTGCTCTTCCATCCCCCACCACAGGATCCGGTGTTACTAATTTCCAGTGTAGTCTTCTGGAGCTATTCTGTGCACATTGAAAAGATATATATATACTTGTTATTTTTACCCTTCTTATGCACAAATGGTTTGTTCACTATTTTCCCCTTGCTTTATTTACTTAATAAGATTTCTTGGAGATTATTTCATATCAGTATTTCTACATCAGTATCAAGAAATTCTTTGTCCTTTAACATATGAGAAAATGCTTACTTTACTCATATTATGTGAAATACAAATTAAAGCCATACTGAGAGACCATTTTTCATCTTATTGGCAAAAATAAAATGGCATTCTTTCTTGTCAAGGGTATAGAAGAAAATAATAATAATAATAATAATTAATAACAATAACACACTATTCCAATTAGTTAAATTGTAGTAAGTCATTTAATCCTCACAGCAATTCTGTGAAGTAGATTCTATTTTTATGCCCATTTTATAGAAGAGGAAACTGATGCACACAGAGTTTAAATGACTTACCTGGGGCACTCTTATGCACTGTTGGGGTAGGGGCATAAACTGTTGTAATCTCTATGAAGATAAATTAGGCAATAGCTATCAAAGTTAGTATACATTTACTCTTTGATCATAATTATACTTTTAGGAATTTATCACATACTCCCACATGTGAGAAATTTTACATACTCATATATAAGGTTACTTTTTGTAGCAATGTTTATAGTAAAGTCAAGAGCTGAGCTGGAGAGAGCTGAACTGCCAAAATGAAAGTAACAGTCAAGGCTTTCATTACTTACTGCTCTAGTATAAAGCAAGAGACTACCCAACAGAAAGTGCAGGCTCCCCTAGGATTCCATTCTTCCCCATGGAACATCACCCAGTGAGGGTCAGGTGCATCTGTACAAATGGGAACCCTAAGGAAAAGGCTCTTGTCATTTTATGGACCAAGGTTCTGGGAGGAGGGCTTGGGAAAAGGGGAAGGAATGAAAAAATAGTCTTCACTGAATCCTGAGTCAGAGTGGAAAAAAGGGTCTTCAAGTTTCCTCTCTCTCCCTCTCATAAAGATGTCTCAACAGAGATGTCTGGGAAAGTCCCGGATAAAGAGGCCTCCAAATGGATGTGCCTAGGCTAGGAATGCAGATATGTGTAAGAGCATGGTTGGCTGAGGGGCCTGAGTCCTTGACTACAACTCTCTCAGGAGACTGCAGTGTACTGGTTGTACACCAAGTCTGATGTGGGAAGGCAGCTTTTCCCAGGAGACCTGCCAGGTAAAGCCTTTGTAATTACCTGTGGTTAGGCCTGAGAGATCACACATACCTTTTTTGCCAGGAGTCAGACTCCTCACTGAGATTAGAAACAATTTAAATGTTCTTCAGCAAGTTATTGGTTGAACAAATTGTAGCAAACCCATACAATGTCTTATAATATAGTCTATGATTTTCAGTGGCAGCAGAGTCAGAATCTTAGTTGGAAATAGATGATTTACTTAAAATGAATAATTGAAGAGAATTTACAATGGGTTGAGGGATAGTGCAGCAGTCAGGGCTAGCAACAGGGAAGCAGTTGCTATCCCTAAACCTGAATGGGTACAGGATGGAATGGTTATAGAAAAGCCTTCAGAACTCAGGCCTATGAATAAGGCAAATTGCTACTGCTGAACAATGGCCCTGCAGGGAGGGAGCAGGAGGAGTAAGTACCTTGACCTCTTTCCTTCTACCTTTAGTATTGCCTGATACTTTTTGTCAGACATAACCTGGAGCCAGAAGATAAGGATACTGTTTGAGGCTACAAAGATTAACCTTTCAGGGCACAACGCAGGGAGGAAAAGAGTGGAGAAAGTGGAGAAGGATGGAGATTGAAGCTGCAGAGGTAAACGAAATATCTAGCTCAATGATATTTCGTTGTGTAAATATGCAATTGTTTAATCTATGATCTGTTTTTGAGCATTTCGTTTGCTTCTAGATTTTCTTTTTTGCTTTTATAAGCATTCTTTTATTTAAATCTTCGCATGTCTATTTCCATAAGATACGCTCTTAAAAGTAGAGTGGCTGTGCCCCACTTTTAAGGTTTTTGATATACCTAATCTTCAGAAAAATTTTAACAATTTACCCACCAACAGAAGAATATGAGTTTGTTTTCCTGCTTTCTCATTAACATTAGTCTTTGCCAATTTAATGGGGAAAATATTATTTCTTGCTGTTTTAGTTTATATTTTCTTAATCACTAGTTGAATTTAAAAATAGCTTCATTTCCCATCCATGGCTTTGTTGTTTCGTTAAATTATATCCCTGTTTTAGTACAAATTCTTGCTCTCTTTGTGCTTAGTGCCCTTCAATTTATAGATCCTCTGTTTTATCCCCCAGAGAGTACACCTTCAATATTTTGTGATGATCTTTGCCACAATTACTTGACAAGAGTTGGGGGAGAGTTATATGAATGCCTAACTCCCTAACTGGGTTTTCAACTAATCTTCATGGTTTTAGTACCATTTTTACACTACCATCCTCCTCTTCCTACTTCAGGAGACACCTGGTACTGTCAGATCCTGAGGCTTTTTGTGGTTATGCAATACAATTTGCTTTGATTCTTGACTTTCTCTACTGCCAGCTTAGGGTTCAAATTTCTAAAGTAAGCTATTATTGTTCCCTCTGCTTTTCATCTTCCTCATTTTTGTGGTGGTTATTTCTCCCCCTGATCTCTTTGTCCTTATATATTATGCCTAAAAATTCCCTCTAATGTCATTTTAGTGAGTTTATTGGAGAATGTGGAGTTTGAACAGGAAGCCCTAAGTTGCATTTTTATCTTAAAGATAATTTTTACTGGGCCTTGTTAGGTTGGTAAATACTACAGATGTCTCATCAACTCAGAAGGGATAGCTGTTTGCAACAGAGAGCCTTGAAGTTACCTCAGACCAGTGCGAGGAAGGCTACTCTATTGATGAAAATACTTTTCGTGACCTCTTAGTATATCTCTGCACTCACATTCATAAAGGTATTAAATATGGGTTGCTCATGTAAAAAGTTTGTGAACTTTTTTATTTCCATGCAATATTATGACCAAATTCACATTTATAATATTCACAGTTCAGTTTAAGCCTCTCAGGAACATAGCAAAACATTTAATAACTGATGATGCATGAGCGCTGATGATCAGAATGGATAATGGCTGGAACAGAGTCCAGAAGGCCTTGTGCTGGACCATTTGTATGCTGGTCAAGAGGTTATCAGTGCCACTGGGGGGGCCTAGGTAGGGCAGGAGTGAGGGGAGGGGGACACTTTAAGGACTCAGTGCAGCTGCTGTTTGCCAACTAGCATGGAAATATTTTCATAATTTATGGTAGGTATGGCCACAATGGTATGTTTAACTAATTGTCAGCCCCAAACCTTTCCCTTTTGCTCCAGCCATGTTGCCCTTATGTGAATTATTCATCCTATCTAGTATGCTCTAGATGTTACTTTAACCTATGCTGTCTGTCACTGCCTTATTGCCTCTACCCAGTATCTTTCCCAGCTTTCTACAGATGATGGATCCCGTTTATTAGACTCAGGCCCTCACCAGTTCCTGAGCCAGCCTGGAAGATAGTGGAAGTCTGATTAACGATGTCAGCAACCTTGCGCTTGCTTTCCAGCGAGAGCCCTGGCTGTCTAGGTAACCCCTGAACTGTAGATTTCCCTTTCAGTCCCCAGCCTTGGCTTTATTTGTAGGGTGGACTTTTGACTCTTTCCCTCCCCAGTATGCTTGGTAGCTGGTACATTTTTATGCATTTTATTTCCGTTGAGCTTCCCTTTTCCCCAGTAACTTTTTTGTAGTCTTGCTGAAAATGGTCATACATAGTCTGGAATCATGATATCACTGCCTATGTGGCTTTGAGCATACTTGCCACCTCTGCTCTGTTTTTTGCCCCTGGATCACACTCCTTTGGTATTCATGCTTGCCCAACCCATGGCCAAATATAAATATATCTTTTGAATGCTTCACTATAGACCATCCAGTTTCTCCTACAGAACTATGTTTTATACTTTGGATTGGGCTAATCTGTTAGCCTAAAAAATTGGTGTTCTGCTAGCAAGGATGGAGGGAGGAATGGCCAACAGGTTGGCTCTCAAACATCTCTTAGCATATGCCATATTACATGCTGGCACTGGAGGTTCCCAACTACATGGGCCTTCCAAAATATCTACTGATGAAGCTCACAGTGGTCAAGTGCCACCCAGAGCTTCTGATTAGCTTTTAGTCCTCTCTCTTAACTATGAGAAGACAACCAAAGTTTATCAGACACTTGAGGAAAGCTCTATATACAAAAGGAAGATATCAAAGCATCCAATCACAAAAACAAAAAAACCCAACTTGGAGAAAACAGAGACAATGTAGAGACAGGAAAAAAGTTTAAAAATTGTCATTAAAATTCTCAGAATGGTAAGAGAAGATATTGTAATCAGGAAGCGAGGAGAGAGCATTATAAGAGTAATATTTTGGAATAAAAAAGAACTTGCAAACTAAAAGTAACAAGAAAATGATAAACTCAATAGAAGGGTAAGGCAATGAAATTGAAGATGTCTCTGAATATAGAGCAAAAGAAAAAAAAAGAAAATGAAATATAAGAGAGAAAAGAAAGAACATTCAAGTGTCATTCTAGCAGTTCTAACAACTGAATATTAGAGATTCCAAAAAAATAAAACTGAAAAAATGGAGATGAGAAATTTGTCAGTGATATAATTCAAGAAAATTCCCCAGAACTAAAGGAATCAGTTTCAATCTAATTTCATAAAGCACATCATTGTGAAATTTCAGAACTCAAAAAACAAAGTGACGATTTTATAAATAGAGCAGTAGGGAAGGAGAGAGGGAATGAGAGAGAGAGAAGAGAGAGGATATCACCTAGGGTACTTGAGGACAGTGGAGGGGGGTGGTCAAATATTGTACAATAGGCTAGGAATGAGAATACCTACAGATTTTTCAAGAGCCATACTGGAATCTAGAAGGCAATAAAGCAATGCCTTTAGCATTCAACCTAGTATTCTGTAGCCAGCCAAGTTATTGACTGTGAAGGCAGAATAAAAACATTTTTAATACACACAAGGTATCATATTTTACCTATCATGCACCATTTGCTAGGAAAACAAGGAAGAGGAAGACATAGGGTACATGAAACAAGTGATACAGACGAGGCCAAGGGAATTCTCCAGAAAAATGATGCAGGAATATCCCAGGATGAGAGTTATGCACCAAGGCATTAAGGGCAACTAGTTCATATTGAAGCATTTCAGAAGGCTCTAGAAGAGGTTCCTTTAAGATATAATTGATAGATTCCCTGATACATATGAGTGTCTTGTATCAGATTCACACTACTTGAAAAGAGTTAGAGGTTAATTCACACAAAACAAAATCAAGCCAGAGAGAAAGCCAGAAGCGGATTCAGACTTGGGAGATAGTTTGAGCAGGGCAGGCTATATCAGCATACAAGAGATACTACCTAGTAATAAAGAGATGATTCTCTTGATCCAAATCCAGATGGATTATATGGCCTGACTGGGAGTTTATTGATATTGGATTCTCATTTGGTTCATTTCATCCTTACTTCTTAAGAAAGAAGTGGCTCTAACATCAAGGATATCACAATTATAGTTTTATTATTATTTCCATTTGGACCAAAAATATCAAGCCTTTAGGACTTAAGTATTAAAATTTGCCCTTTCTGCCTAGGCAGCTCCTCCAAGCGGACTCAGCTTTTCTAAAATATTGTGACAGCAATTATGGAGTTTATGTAACACGTAAGCATCCAGACAACAATAATATCTGCCTTGGTGACTGTAGGTAATGGAGTCTACTACAATTGTCAATCAAAGAAATGTTCTAGCATCTTACTGGTTTATGTTGGCTTTGATCTTTTTCTGTGTCAGACTCTTCTGCAGTTGATTTACTCACTTTCTTGTATCAGGAACTTCACACTGATATCAGGTATTTCTCAGTCTCTCCACCTGCAGCACTGAGTGCAGAACCTTTAATAACTACATGGGAATCTGTGGTCCTGTCTAAAAAATTTTCTCTTTCTCCCTCTCTTCTTCTCCCCGTCCTGTCCTCCAGTGTTTTGCTCTGAGCTTTCCTACACAAGCAGGAGAAGTGTTAAAAAGAAAAAGAACATTCCAGTCTTTTAAAAAGACTGTTTATTACATTGTCTTAGCTTGGGCTGCTATAACAAAATACCATGGACTAGTTGGCTTAAGTGACAGTCATTTATTTCTCACAGTTCCGGAGACTGGGAAGTCTAGGATCAAGGTGCCAGCAGATGTATTTGTTTTGGGCATTCTCTTTCTGGTCTGCAGTTCTGTCTCTCTTCCTAGCTTGCAGATGGCTACCTTCTCCCAGTGTCCCCACATGATATGGAGACAGAAAGCTGTTGTATCTCTTTTTCTTGTAAAGATTCTAATCCTATCATGGGGGCTTACCATCATTACCTCATCAAGCCTAATTACCTTCCAAGGGCTCCACCTCCAACTACCAACACATTTGGGTCTGGGGCTTCAACATATGAATTTGAAAGAGACAAAAGCATTCAGTTCATAGCAATGCATAGAAACCATATTTTTTCTTTCTTTTTTTTCCTGTGTGCTCCATCAAAAATTCTGGCTACAACCACTTGTGTATTTACTGATTGACTATGTCATATCCACTATTTATAGAGTAGCACTTCTTAAACTTCAGTGTACATATGGTTCACTTGGGGGAATTTTGTTAAAATGCAGATGATTCAGATTTTGCCGTAAGGTTTGAGAGTCTACTTCTAACAATCACTTAGGCAATGCTGATGTTGCTGGTATAGGGACCACACTTTGAGTAGTAAAGATATATATAACACAAATGTTCAGAACTATTTATTCGGAAATTGGGGAGATAAAGGGTTTGGGCTTTCTTTCAAAGTATCAAGCATGACTATGTACAAATAAACAATTCTGTCTTAATATCTGTTCAGTATAACATAATACAGTAAAAACCATATTTGGTCTCTGGTAGTATGTTAGATATTATGTCTGGAAATTGTTGAGGCTTCCATTGGCCTAATTCTCTATAGATACTAGAACTCTGTCTTCCTCAGATGGGAATGATCAAGGATTATCTCCTTTTGGAAGAGGTAAGTGGAGGAAAGGAAAGAGATAGTACAGAGAATGTTAAGATGGACAGGGATCAACAAAATTACTTGCTAAGAGCTTTCTTCTCATAAATGTCATTGAAAATCAAGCTGGTATTTCTTAAACTTTAAGACGCATAAGAATCACCTAGGTTTACTTGAAGACAGTACAAATTACTGGACTCCTTGCCCCAAGGTTCTGATTTAGTAGATCTAACAGTTGGACAGAGGAAGCAAAAATTTGTATTTTAAACAAGTACTCCCAAGGCCATTATTTTGAGAAACATTGCATTAGAAAGATTGGTAGTAGTCTTCGGAGAAAGAAAATAAAACATATAGCAAAACCAGGCAAATATTTTTTGTCTGTTTTAATTGGTGTCTTTTAAGTTACCTACCATAAGAGAGAAACAAAGATGCTGGTAGCCTGAAGACAGGTCTATCAGATATCTCACTATAAATTAAGAAGGCTCAAACCCAGTATCAGTATTCTGAGTCAAAACTGATGGACACAATTCATAGGATCATGGAATTTAGAACTGATACAAATCTTAGAGACTTTCCAACTTCTTTTGTCTATGACCCATTAGTAACAGATACATTTTATATAATGTTGCTAGAAACATACACATGCAGACACACTCATACAACACACATGCATGTATTTATTTACTTCATCAAATCACCTGTGATGTGCTAATATATTTTTTGTTATATTTAAATTTTAAACAATTCAGTCATGATGCATTAAATCTGTTATATAACTACTGTGTTATAACTTGCCACTTGAGAAACACCAATCTAGTGCAGTCATTTAATTTTATAAATGAGAAAAACAAACTTTGAGAGGTAAAACGTGTCCCAAATCACAACATAAAATTCATAGCTAGAACTCAGATCTCAGACTTTTAATCCAATAATCTGTCTACCATGGCCTACTGTATGCATAATTTTTTGTTTTATTGCTCTTAGCCTGTTTTCTCTCAGGACAAAATGACTTATTTGTGTCTACTAGATTGCCTGTCTATTGAATAGTTGAAATATTTCAAAGGGCACAAATGTCTTTTCCCTAAATGAACCACTAGATGGTAGTGTAAACTCTTCTGATGGTGGACTATTCAACTGAGCAAAGGTGAATTCAGATTCGTGTATTTGCACCCTTATCTTTTTTTTAAATTTTTAAGTATATTTTATTGATTATGTTATTACAGTTTTTCCATTCTTTTTTCTCCCCTTTATCCTCCTCTTCCTAGTACCTCTATTCCCTCCAGCATCTCCCTTCCCCCTTAGTTCATGTCCATGCATTATACATATAAGGTCTTTGGCTTCTCTATTTCCTGTATTATTCTTAATCTCCCCCTGTCTATTTTGTAGCTACCAATCATGCTTCTTATTCCCTGTACCTTTTCCCCCATTCTCTCCCCACCCCTTGCCTGCTGATCTCCCTCCATGTGATCTCCATTTCTGTGATTCTGTTCCTGTTCTAGTTGTTTGCTTCATTTTTGTTTTGTTTTTTTTAGGCCCAGTTGTTGATAGTTGTCAGTTTGTTATTTTACTGTTCATAGTTTTGATCTTTTTCTTAGATAAGTCCTTTTAACATTTCATTTAATAAGGGCTTGGTGATAATGAACGCCTTTAGCTTTACCTTATCTGGGAACCACTTTATCTACCCTTCCATTCTAAATAATAGCTTTGCTGGATAGAGTAATCTTGGATGCAGGTCTGTGCTTTTCACGACTTTGAATACTTCTTTCCAGCCCCTTCTTGCCTGTAAGGTTTCTTTTGAGAAATCAGCTGATAGTCTGATGGGAACTCCTTTGTAGGTAACTGTCTCCTTTTCTCTTGCTGCTTTTAAGAATCTCTCCTTATCTTTAATCTTGGGTAATGTAATGATGTGTGTCTTTGTGTGTTCCTCCTTGGGTCCAACTCATTGGGATTCTCTGAGCTGCCCAGACTTGCATGTCTATTTCCTTCATCAGACTGGGAAAGTTCTTCATTATTTTTTCAAATAAGTTTTCAATTTCTTGTTCTTCCTCTTCTCCTTCTGGCACCCCTATGATTTGGATGTTGTTACATTTAAAGTTGTCTCAGAGATTCCTAAGCCTCTCCTCATGTTTTTGAATTCTTTTTTCTTTATTCTGTTCTGGTCGAATGTTTACTTCTTCCTTCTGTTCCAAATCATTGATCTGAGTCCCAGTTTCCTTCCCTTCCCTGTTGGTTCCCTGTATATTTTTCTTTATTCGCTTTGTATATCCTTCACTTCATCCTTTATTTTGCATCTGTACTGAATCATTCCTGTGAGCACCCTGATTACCAGTGTTTTGAACACTGCATCTGATAGGTTGGCTATCTCCTTGTTGCTTAGTTCTTTTTCTGGAGTTTTAATCTGTTCTTTCATTTGGGCCATAGGTCTTTGTCTTGGTACACCTGTTACATTGTAAGGGGCCGAGCCTTAGATGTGCTCCACAGAGAGGCAACCCACTTTGCTGCATTGTGACGCTGTATGTGGGGGAGGGGTCAGACAGGGAATAATGCCACATGCTTGGCTCTCGCCCTGCTTTCAAGAGACTGGCAGTTTCTCCTGCCACACAACTCTCACAGATTTTTACAACCAGAGGTTCTGAGGGTTTATTTTTCCCAAGCTGGAACCCTGTTTTGCTGGGTTTTTCTCACTCCTCATTGTTCCTCCTGGTTTATCCACATGCAAATATGGGACTGCCAGGTCCACCAGCTGCCACCTTGCCATGTGTCCTCTCTGCCCCTCCTACCAGTCTGGATGAATGTTTCTTCTTTAACTCTCTGATTGTCAGACTTCCATATAGTTTGATTTTTTTGGCAGTTCTGGTTGTTTTTTGTTTTTAAATTGGTTATTTCCTTTTTTGGTTGTGCAAGGAGGTGAAACATATCTACCTAGGATTCCATCTTGTCCATAACTCTCTGCACCCTTATCTTATAATGCTTTATACATTGGCATTTCACCGTGGATAAACTGAGCTTGATGTCCATCCTGAAGAAACTGTTTAACATGATTTTACAAGCAGGACATATTTTGTTCTTTTGTATATTTTTCCATCTGTGTAGAAGAAAGATTTAGAAAAACACACACATGTGTTTCCAGTATCCCCAAAAGGACCCTCTTGCTTTGTATGTAATATGTTTTACTTTTCCTTATTATTATTTTATAAGGCTTTAATCATTTTCTGTTATTTCTATTAATCCAGATTGAGAACTGAATTTCTTTTAGTGTGGGAAGTTTAGTAAGCCCCAAACAACTTAATATTTATCATTTCATAAGACAAAAAATCAATACTCTGCTTCATCAGTGTTTTTTTCCATGGGCTGCAACAAGGTTGGCTGAGTGATCCATACATGTATTAGGAACTTCTAAGGGAGGTCCCCATGAAAACATTGCTCTTTGTTAGAGTTTCAGGCTTAACAGGCTGAACAATGGAGCCCTTCCTCAACCACACCATCCTCAGGACTTAAGCTGGAAGGAAAAGAGGGAATCAGATGGATACCCTTGACACTGGTTTTTTTCCTATCCCTTTTTCTCTCTTCCTACTCTAGTTCTTTAAAAAAAAATCAATTAAATCCCTGCCCAGGTATCTCACTTAGTTAACACGTGATCCTGAAACGTTAAGGTTGTGGGTTTTAGCTCCAGTCAGGACACATACAGCAACCAAAGAATGCATAAATAAGTGGAGCAACAAATCAATATTTCTCTGCTCTTAAAAAAATCAATAATAAAAAATTTTAAATCAGGGATGTAGGAAAGAGAGGAAAGAAAAAGAAGTGTGATGGTTAACTTTATATCAATTTGGCTGAGCCATGGTGGTCAAACATTATTATTAATGCTTTTATGAGGGTATATTTTTGTATGGGATTAATATTTAAATTGGTGAACTAAATAAAGCAGGTTGGCCTCCATAATGTGGGTGGGCCTCATCCAATCAGTTGAAAGTCGTAATAGAACAAAGATAGACAACTCTCCCTCACTATTCCCTAAATAAGAAGGAATCTTGCCAGTGGACTGACTTAGGACTCAAATTGCAACCCTTCCCTGAGTCTCCAGCATGCTGACCTATCCATCATATTTTTGGATTTACCAAACCTCCACAATCACATGAATGAAGAATTAATTACTTAAAATAAATCTCTTTCTCTATATACATATATACATACATACATACATACATACATACATACATATACACATTCATCCTCACATTGGTTCTGTTTCTTTGGAGAACTCTAACTAATATAAGAAGTAAAGGGATAGGTAAGATAGAGGACTTCAGGATGGTTACCATAGCTTACAAATTAAAAATGCAGTTATAGCAAATGTTAAAAGACAATTAGCACATTGCTATTCTTTTCTTCTATTTCTCTCCCACAACTTCTTCTCTGAAACCTTGACAAACAAGTGGACTAATTTTGTTTTCTGTTCTATTACATCTTCAGTGCTTATCAAAATTTTTGCCATATCCTAGGCTCTTAGTAAGTATTTGTTGGTTGACTGGCTGAATGGTTAGGAGTCTTAATTGTACAACTGGGGAAAGGACTGAATGCTCAATGTCACAGTAGCATGAAAATATATGACGAGCTTGGGGAATGATGAGTAGTGCAGGGTTGAAGGTATTTTTGGATAGGGTACCTAGAAGTAAATCTAGAAAGGAAACCTGCTGAGAATTAGAACTTTAGTCTTGTGAACAGCAGAGAACCATCAGATTTAAGGAAGGATCATGTCCATGTTTGCCTCTCAGAATGATTCCCAGGATTTTCTGAAGTTTTAGCAAAGCTCAAAGACTTTCATTTTCATTATAGTTTAGATTGTCTTAAATCCAAATTTATTCTCTTGCTTCTGCCTATTTTAAGTCTCACTAGTTAATGTTTTTGTCCACTAACAAAAATTGATAAAAAGAACATGGGTCTTGGATCAGTGCTGAATCCTGGGTTTATCACTTACAGGTTTTAAGCAACTGCTTTACTTCTCAGTAGCTCAGTTTCTTCAACTTAAATATTTGTAAACCCAGTTTTGAAATGTTGAAAGCATTCCCTTTAAGATCAGGAACAAGAGGAGAGAGCCTATCATCTGCTTTCTTTCAACCTTGTCCTGAAGGTTCTATCCACTATGACATGGCAAGAAAACAAGAGTAAATGTATAAAGATTTACAAATTAGTCAATACAGATCCAAAATGGCAGAGAAGTAAGTGAAAGCTACACTAACTTTCTCCCAGGACCAATCTGGAATTATAGCTAAATTGTAGAGAAATCATCCAGAATAACGGATGGAACACTAGCTGGAGAGAAGCCTTATAACCATGGACAGATGGAAGAAACCACCACAATGTGATTGGTAGGGCATGCAGAGGATGCATGAGAGGGCTGGCTGGGCTCCCACAGGTGGCAGCTGAAGTTGCAGAAGGGTATTTCAGTGGCCGGGGGGTTCCCCCTGAGAAATGTGAGGTCTAAACCACAAGCTGGGCTCCCCAGTCTATAGCACCAGAGCTGGAAAGAAACCCAGATAACATCTAGCTGTGAAAGGCAGCAGGGTTTCTTTCTGCCAGGGAGAAATGACTGGAAATGCAGAGGGCTTCTTAAAGGGCCAGCACACAAAAATTTTTTGCACCACTTACCCTGGGCTCCAGGAGAGGGAGGACAGAGTAGACTAAAGACACTTGAGGAGAGTCTGGGGCTGGTGGCTCTGGGAGGAGAACCGAAGGAACAGCTGCCAGAATCCCTATGCTGAGTCATTCCCCATACTGCAAAAGTCATCTTTCTCAGGGAAGCACTCCTCTCCAAGTGACAGCAGCCTGAGGGGATGCAATAGCCCTGCGCCAGGAATTACTCTGCTCCGCCCTGTGATGCTTAAGCTGGACTGCTGATTATATCTTCATTAACTCTAGATCAGTAGATTTAACAGTAGATTAGTTTAGCAACTGATTAGCTTAACATCAAAAACAGAAAATACAAAGCAGCCGAAATGGGATGACAAAGATACTGACCCCAAGTGAAAGGACAAGAGAATTCTCAAGAAGAACTAAGTGAAATGGAGGCAAGTGATTTATCAGTTCGAGAGTTTAGAGTAATGATTATAAAGATACTCAACAGCATGTAAAAAGACATAGAAACCATAAAAAAGGACCAGTCAGAAATAAACTATGCAATATCTGAAATAAATAACACACTGGAAGGAATAAACAGTGGGTTAGATGAAGCAAGGATAGAATCAGTGTTTTGGAAGACAAGGTAGGAAAAAACACCCAGGCAGAGCAGCAGAAAGAAAAAAGTTTTAAAAAGTGTGAAGAGCTTAGGAAATATTTTGGACAACATGAAGCATTACAACATCTGCATCATGGGAATACTAGAAGGAGAAAGAGTGAACAAGGGATTGAGAACCTATCTGAAGAAACAGTGACCAAAAAACTTCCCTAATCTGGTGAAGAAAAAAGTCACACAAGTCCAGGAAGCTCATAGAGTCCCAAACAAGTTAGATCCAAAGAAGCCTACACTAAGACATTACTGTTAAAATGACAAGGCTTTAAGACAAGGAAAGAATCCTAAAAGCTGCAAGAGAAAAGCAGGCAATTACCTACAAGGGAGCACCAATAAGCCTGTCATCTGATTACTCAACAGAAACATTTCATACAGGAAGGGAGTGGCATGAAATATTCAAGGTGATGAAAAGCAAGGACCTACAACCAAGGCTACTTTATCCTGCAAGGCTATTTAAAATCAAAAGAGAAATAAGGAGCTTCCCAGACAACAAAAAGCTAAAGGAGTTTATTAACACCAAACCAGCACTGCAACAAATGTTAAAGGGCTTGCTTTAAGAAGAAAAAGACAAAGAGAAAGAAAAAAAAAAACAGAAGAAAGTAGTCTAACAATAAAATGGTACTACAAATGTATCTCACAAAAATCACTTTAATTGTAAATGGCTTAAATGCTTTGACCAAAACACATACGGTACCTTAATGGATAAGAAAATAAGACCTATATTAGGCTGCCTCTCAAGAGACCCATCTCAGATGAAAAGATACACACAGACTAAAAGTAAAGGGTTGGAGAAACATATTCCATGCAAATGGAAAAGAAAAAAAAAGCTGGGATAGCAGTACTTATATCCAACAAAATAGACTTTAAAATCAAGGTTATAGTAAGGGACAAAGGAGGATACTACATAGTGATAAAGGAAATACTCCAACAGGAGGATATAATCTTAGTAAACATTTACACATCCAACATAGGAGCACCTAAATATGTAAAGCAAATCTTGATGGACATGAAAGGAGAGATCAACAGAAATATGGTCATAGTCGGGGATTTTAACACCTCATTAACTTCAATGGATAGATCTTCCAGACAGAAAATCAAGAAGGAGACAACAGCCTTAAATAACACACTAGATCAAGTGGATTTAATTGATCTCTTCAGAGCATTTCACTCAAAAGTAGCAGAATATATATACTTTTCAAGTGTACATGGAACATTTTCTAGGATAGACTTCATGTTAGGACAAAATAAGTCTCAGTAAATTAAAGAAGATTGAAATAGTATCAAGCATCTTCTCTAACCACAATGCTATGAAACTAAATCAATCATGAGAAGAACCCTGAAAAACACACAAAGACTTGGATTCCAAATAACATGTTATTAAGCAACGAAGGGGTCAACAATGAGATCAAAGAAGAAATCAAAAGATACCTTGAAACAAATGAAAATGAGAACACAACAATCCAAAATCTGTGGGCCACTGGGAAAGCAATTCTAAGAGGGAAATTTATAGCATTACATGCCTATCTCAAAAAACAAGAAAAGGTTCAAATAAACAATCTAACTTCACACTTAAAGGAACTTAAGAACAACAAACAAAGCCCAAAGTGAGCAGAAGGAAGGCAATAACAAGGATGAGAGCAGAAATGAATGAAATAGGGCCTAAAAAAGTGATAAAAAATATCAATGAATCCAAGAGCTGGTTCTTTGAAAAGATAAACATTTAACCAGACTCAACAAGAAAAAGAGAAAGGACCCAAATAAATAAATTCATAAATGAAAGAGGAGAAATCACAACTGACACCAAAGAAATACAAAAGATTGTAAGAAAATATTATGAACAACTATATGCCAACAAATTAGACAACCTGGATGAAATGGATAAATTCCTAGAAACATGTAATTGTCTAAAAATAAACCAGGAAGAATCAGGGAATCTGAATAGACAGATTACACCTAGTAAAATTGAAACAGTAATCAAAAAACTCCCAACAAACAAATGCCCTGGACCAAATGGTTTCACAGGTAAATTTTACCAAACATCCTGAGAAGAACTAACACCTCCCTTTCTCAAACTATTTCATAAAATTCAAGAGGAGAGAAGGATCCCAAACTCATTTTCAAGGCCAGCATTATATAATTCTATAACCAGAAAAAGACACTACAAGAAAGATTATAGGCTAATATCTATGATTAACATAGATGCTAAAATCCTCAACAAAATATTAGCAACCCTACTACAGCAATGCATCAAAAAGATCAGACACCATGATCAAGTGGGATTTATTGTGGGAATGCAAGGTTGTTAAAACATTTGCAAATAAATAAATGTGATTCACCACATAAACAAAATAAAAGATAAAAGCCACATGATCACATCAATAGATGCAGAAAAAGCTTTTGATAAAACCCAGCACCCATTTGTTATCAAAACGCTCAGCAAAGTGGAATTAGAGGGAGCATACCTAAACATAATAAAGGCCATATATGACAAACCCACTGCCAGCATCATACTCATTGGACAGAACCTACAAAGTATTCCCCTGAAGATCGAGGACATGACAGGGATGTCCACTTTCACCTCTCTTATTCAACACAGTACTGGAAGTCCCAGCCACAGCAGTCAGACAAGAAGAAGAAATAAAAGGCATTCAAATTGGAAAGGAAGAACTAAAACTGTCTGTATTTGCAGATGACATCATACTCTACATAGAGAACCCCAAAGATTCCACCAAGAAACTACTAGAAATGATCAATGAATTCAACAAAGTAGCAGTATACAAAATTAATATCCAGAATCAGATGCATTTTTGTATGCCAATAATGAACTAACAGAAAGGGAAATTAAGAAAACAATCCCATTCATAATTGCTTCAAAAAGAATAAAATACCTAGAAATAAACCTAACCAAGGATGTAAAAGACCTGTACTTAGAAAATTATAAGACACTGGAGAAAGAAATTGAAGAAGAGACAAATAAGTGGGAGCACATGCCATGTTCATGGATAGGAAGAATAAATATTAAAATGTCTATACTACCCAATGCAATCTGTAGATTCAGTGGAGTTCCTATCAAGATTCAACTGATGTATTTCACAGAGGTAGAACAAATATTTCAAAAATGTATACAAAACCACAAAAGGCCCTGCATAGCAATAACAATCCTGAGAAAGAAGAACAAAGTTGGAGGAATCACACTACCTAATATCAAACTACAAGGCCATAGTGATCAAAACAGCCTGGTACTGGTATAAAAACAAACACAGAGATCGATGGAACAGAATAAAGAGCTCAGAAATAAACCCACTTCTTTATAGTCAATAAATATTCAATACTATGAAGCAAGCACATAGAATGGGCCAGAGATAGTTTATTCAATAAATGGTGTTGGGAAGATTGGACAGGTACATGCAGAAAAATAAAACTAGACCACCTTGTTACACCACACACAAGAATAAATTCAAAATGAATTAAAGACTTAAATGCTGCTCTTGAAACTATAAAAATCCTAGAAGAAAACATAAACAGCAAAATCTCAGGTATTGTTCTCAGAAATTTGTTATTGGATATATCTCCTCAGGCAAGAGAAACAAAAGAAAAATAAACAACTTCGGACTACATCATACTAAAATGTTTTTGCACAGCAAAGGAAAACATCAACAAAATAAAAAGATAACCCACAGAATGAGAGAACATATTTGCCAATACATCTGATAAAGGGTTAATATCCAAAATTTATAAAGGACTTTTAAAACTCAACACCAAAAAAAAATCAAACAACCCAATTGAAAAATGAGCAAAGGACCTGAATAGACACTTCTCCAAAGAGGACATACAGATGGCCAATAGACATATGAAATGATGCTCAACCTCACTAATCATCAGAGAAGCGCAAATTAAAACAGCAATGAGATACCATCTTACACCTGTCAGAATGGCTATCATCAATAAATCAACAAACAACAAATGCTGACGAGGAAGTGGAGAAAGGGAAACCCTTCTGTACTGCTGGTGAGAATGCAGACTTGTGTAGCCACTGTGGAAAGCAGTGTAGAGATACCTCAAAAAATTAAAAATGGATCTGCCTTTTGACCTAGCAGTCCCACTTCTGGGAACATATCCAAAGGAACCCAAAACACTAATTTGAAAGAACATAACCAGCCTTAAGTTCATTGCAGCATTGTTTACAATCACCAAGATATGGAAGCAAGTGCCCATCAATAGATCAGTGGATAAACAACTGTGGGACATTTATGGAATAGAATACTACTCAGCCATAAAAAAAAAGAATATTTTACTCTTTGCAACAGTATGGGTGGACCCAAGAACATTATGCTAAGCGACATAAGCCAGTCAAAGAAAGACAAACACCATATGATTTCACTCATATGTGGAATCTAATGAGCAACCAGAACAAACAAGCAAAACAGAGACAGACTCATAGATGGAGAACAGATGACAGGTAGTTGGGGGTGGATTAGAGGATAGAGGGATTGAGCAAAAAGGAAAAAGGACTCATGGACATGGACAACAGTGTGGTGATTGCTGGGGGGAGGAGGAGGATATAAGGGGACTAAATAGTAATGGAAAAAGTACTATAAAGATTAAATTAAAAAATTAGTCAGTATGTAAATTATTTGAATTAATAAGTAAGATTAGCATGCCTATTGGGCACAATATAAATATACTAAAATGTCAACACTTTTCTATACAATAGCAACAGATAGTATAATTTAATAAAATTTAAAATAGCAGTAAGAAATACTAAGTTCTAGGAAGAAATCTAACAAATAGTGTCCAAATACTGTATAGCAGAAATTACAAAACTTTATTTAGGTCCTAAAGACCTAAATAGAGAAATATAGGATAGTCTCTACTTAGAATAGAAGACATATTATTGTAAAGAACTTGCTTTTCCCAAGAGATCTACAGATTCCGTGCAATTCCAATAAAAATTCCAATTGTATATTTAAATCTAATGAGTCAATTGTAAAATTCAGGTAGAAATGCAAAGGACTAAGAATATATAAATAAATCCTGAAGAAATATAAGTTTGGGGGACTGGCTTTATCAGAATACTAGATATCAAGATTTATAAAGCTATTAGCTCAAAGATAGGCGAAAATGGAATAAAATATAGAGATAAGAGCACTGGCTGGTAGGGCTCAGTGGATTGAGCACCAGCCTGTGAAACAAAGGGTCGCTGGTTCAGTTCCCAGTCAGGGCACATGCCTGTGTTGTGGGCTAGGTCCCCAGTAGAGGCGTGTGAGAGGCAACCACACATTGATGTTTCTCTCCTCTTTCTCCCTCCCTCTCCCTCTGTCTAGAAATAAATAAAATTTTAAAAATTTAAAAATATATAGAGATAAGAAATAGATACATATAGGCTTTATGGAAACATAAAGCAAATCTGTGGGGGAAAGAATGAATGTGTGATGCTGTGAAAATTGATTATTCATGTGAAAAAAATAAATTCTAGATGCATCAAGATCTAAACACACCAATAAACACAATATATCACATAAACAGAAGGAAAGACAAAAACCACATGGTCATATCAATAGATGTGGGAAAAGCATTTGATAAACTACAGCACCCATTTATGATAAAAAACACTCAGCAAAGTGGGAGTAGAGGGAGCATACCTCAACATAATAAAGGCTATAACAAGAAACCTACAACCAACATAATATTCAATGGGGATAAAAAGATTTAAACACAAAAAGCCAAATTATGAAATTGTTAGAAGCAATATAGAAAACTATCTTAATGAGTTGGAATATTGAAGGATTTCTTCAATAAGATACAAAAAGAATAAACCATAAAGGAAAAGCTGACTTATAAATTCAATTACATTAAAATTTCTATTTAGAGTACAAAGCACAAGGCACAATTTAGGAGAAGCCATTTGCAACTAATAAAACTGACAAAAGGTCATCATCCAGGATATATATTACTTCTACACAATCAGTTAGAAAAAAATTCAATAGAAAAATGGACAAAAAAGCTGAATAGCCAATTAAGCTATTTAAAAATGTTCTACCTCACTAGTAGTTTAAGAAATACAAATTAAAATCATAACATAATACCATGTCACCCTATCTGTGAGAATGGCAAAAACTCAAACTCTAACAATAAATGGTGTTGGTGATAATATGAAGCAATGGAATACATATGCTGTGAGTGGGAATGTAAATTAGTATAACCACTTCAGGATTTAAAAGAAAAATAATAATGTCTCATGATTCATCAGTCCCACTCCTAGAGAAATTCTTGCACATTTACACATGGAGACATGTGAAGAAGGTATAGGAATGTTCATAGCAGTACCGTTTGCAATAGCAAAAATCAGAAAATGACTCAAATGTCCATTGACAGCTATAAGTCTTAGCACATTGTTCATGAACAAGGAGTAAGGATGGTATGAATGACCATCCCAAAGGTTGTATAGTTCATGAACACAGTCTGCCATACCATCTAAAAGGAAGATTCAAAAATACTTAAATTATTCCTTTTCTAATTTTATTGAATTTATTGGGGTAATGTTGGTTAGCAAACTTATACAGGTTTTGGGTGCACAATTTTCCAGAAAATACCATCTGTACACAGTATTGTGTGTTCACTGCCCCAAGTCAAGTCTTTGTCTATTACCACTTATCCACCCTTTACTCTCTTCCACCTTCCTCGTAAGCAATCACCACACCGTTGTCCATGACCATGAATTTTTTTCTTTTTTTCTAATCTCAATTCCTCCATTCCACCCCCACCCAGCTCCCCAATCCCTCCTCAAATTATTTCCTTAACTTAAGAAATATTAACATGGTCCATTTTGTTCTTTATTTTTCCCCTTTCACTTTATAAATAATTCACAGGTCTTTAGAGATAAAGAGTATGGTGTCAACAAGTGACTAAGGAGAGAAATAATTAACTGAATTGAACTCCTGCATTCTGGGAAGCCTAGGGTGGGTGTATACAAGAAAAGCCTGTTAAACACAATTTCAGGACCAACTTTGAAATCAATTTGGCAGTCTCTAAGTTGCACACCTACTTTGTATTAATTATGAATATAACATACACTCAATAAAATAAGACTACAAGAGCCATGCAGAGGGTGTAGTCAGTTGTATTTGCAACAGTAACGGTAAATGTCTGATTAGACTGCCTTTTCCTCATAGCTAAGCACACAGAAGTAATTAATGAATAGAGGAGTGTTGTAAAAATTGTTCATTCCCCATCCATCAAATCATGATTGTTTTTAGTGAAGGCAGCAGTGCCAGGGCAAAACGTTTTTCCTCAGTAGCTCTCAGTTATGAGCATATTTAACAGTCTTTAAAAAGCTTACTTTTACCAGCATCATTGGAATATTAGAATCTTATCCAGCTTTTTTCAACCATCACTAGGAACTACTTTTCTGGGATTTTGTTTTGTTTTATTTTTTTTTCCAAGAGAAAAAAGTAGGGGCATGTGGTTGCTTCTCACACGCCTCTACTGGGGACCTAGCCCACAGCACAGGCTTGTGTCCTGACTGGGAACTAGACCAGCGACCCTTTGTTTCACAGGCTGGTGCTCAATCCACTGAGCCCTACTAACCAGTGCTCATATCTCTATATTTTATTCCATTTTCGCCTATCTTTGAGCTAATAGCTTTATAAATCTTGATATCTAGTATTCTGATAAAGCCAGTCCCCCAAACTTATATTTCTTCAGGATTTATTTATATATTCTTAGTCTCTTTTGCCCCCATAGGGACAAAGGAGAGTTGGGGCAGCAAAGGGGAGTTGTATTTCATATTCTAGAGAAAGAAAATACTGCTGTCATTTTAGGTTGTCATGCTATGCAAAACAATAACCACAAGAAAACAGTGAAAGATTGAAAGGGTCAGACACACTTTTCTTCTAGTTCTGGCTCTGTCACTTACTAACTAGGCTGTGATGCTATATAACATTGAGAAAGCTGCTTAATCTTTCTAAGGCTTGGTTTCTGCATCCATGAACTAGGCAGAGTAATATAGCCACCTTGCAAGATTATTATGAGAATATGATAATGCATGTAAAGTATGTAGCCTAGCACATGGTAGGTATACAATAAACCTTAGGCTGGGGCTCTCTGGGTCCTGAGTTCAGCAATCCATTTCATTTGTCAAAGGTTACTCTGAAAGTGGTCTTTCTTTCTTTTCTTTCTTTCTTTCTTTCTTTCTTTCTTTCTTTCTTTCTTTCTTTCTTTCTTTCTTTCTTTCTTCTTTCTTAAAAAAGGAATCTTTAAAAAGAGTCTTCATACTACCATGTGTTTATGCTAGAATTTAAGCTGCAACTTTGTAGTGATTAGCTCTGGAATGTATTGGTTTCTCAGTGAAAATGGAATTAAGTAACAGCAAAAATAATTATGGTGCAGATTTTATATCTGCACATATTGCCTCTGAACTCCAGAGTACTGTATGATAGGACTTGTCTGACATCTGCCATGTGGATATGTCAGGATCTCAAACTCATCTTATCCCAAATAGAGCTCTTGCTCACCCATCCATGATGAATCTGTTCCACTCCAGACTTCTCTGTCTCGGTGACCAATGCCATCCAGCTGCTCAAGCCAGAAACTTTAGTCATTCCCAAATCCCTTCATCATTCACGTCTTAATCCAGTTCATTTTAGAGCTATTTAATTTTCAAATATATCTTCAGTCTATTTGTTGCCAGAGGAAATAGGATTCTTTCATAGTATCACAGAAAATGCATTTCAAACTTACACATACAAGAGGATTTGAGATGTAGTGGCAAGATTTATTGGAAGGGTATGCAGAGCATAGGTGCCCATAGAGAGGCTTCATCCACAACCAGGTGGTTCAGCTCTGTCTTGCTGCAAAAAATTCAACCTCTAAGGCTGCAGGGCCACACTTGTTCTCACCAAGTCCACGAGGAGGGCCAGGCCCATAGATATTGTGCCATTACCCTGGCATCAGCATCTGGAGCTTCAGTAGTCTATTTTAGTCTCTGTTCCCTCCAGCGCGCTTTTGGCACTGTGCCGCCCCCACTGCATGGCTGCCACACGCAAGCCAACGCAGCTGCTACAAAGAGAGAATGCACTTGGTTCCTTTGTTAAACTTGATTATATCTCCTTGGGCTTGGGAAGGGGTAAGCTTTCTTTCAAACTAACCAATCTTCTTAATTCTTTATGGGCTTGTGCTGGGCCCTCCCATCCAATCCCTTTTCTAGATCTTCTGTCTGGTGCCCTTATCTGATCCTTTTCCCAGATTATCCAGGCTAGACTCCTCCCTTCGTGGTTGCCATTTTGACTTCTGCTACACGTGTGTCAAAATTCTGCTTTGTCATCTGCCTTCCTCTGTGCATTCCTTAGTAAAAAGATCTCCTCCTGAGCCATCTTGGCTTCTACTGTGCATGCACTCAGCAAAGGATTTCCCCTTTACTCTCACCGCCGCGCTCCCCCGCAATCCAGGCAAATGGGCTGGTTATTCCCTGCAGACATTGGAAAGCCAGTCCTTCCTTCCTTCTCCAGAATTAACATACCTTTTGTGAAGGATGTAGCTGTCCCCTGGATAGTCTGTGAAGCTTTAGCTTCCTAGTTAATCTGGTTTAATTAGATGTCTGGTCCCCTTCCCTTTCATTAATATCTAACTAGCTAACTACTATAACATTCACCCCATCTCTGTTACCATCTCCCTAATCCAAATCATTTTTTTAAAACCCAGTTTACTGCAATAGTTCTCCAACTAATCTATCCATTTCTATATTTTTATTTTCCTTCCAGTTCTTTGGATTTATCACCTTCCTGTTCCAGAGCTTTGGTGGCTTCCCTTTGCACATAGGATAAATTCAAAATCTTTAATGTGATTTATAAAACACTGAATGCTATGTCCCATGCCTAGCGTTTCAGCCTTATCCATCGATATTCTCTCCCTTTATACACTCCATTAGATTAGTATGGGAACTCAGTTTGCCCAGTGTGAGAATTCAGCATCAGTAATGCGGTATGCTTGAAAAGACTTACTCAGATCTCAAGCCTTAATGTAGTCATTAATAGCTGTTTAAGAGCAGAATAACATAGAACCAAGAATGCTGAGATTTGGCATATTTTCTGTTTTGACATAAATTTGTTGTAATCCTTGGGATGAATCTACAAATAAAAACAGAATAAAGTTCAACTTGTCTTAGCTATAGATTACTCTGTTTCCCAGCAGGAAGATAAAAAACCAAACAAGTAGAACTCATGCCTTCAGGGCATATACACCTGTGTAGTGAATTATAGGTAGATATTGAGTTCGCCAAAAAGTCCATTATGTTTTTTTCCATAAAATAAAAGACACATTTTTCATTTTCACCAATAACTTTGTTGATTTGCGTATTTTGAAGATGTCGGCTATCTCCTCCTGCTAATGGCTTCTAGTGGGTAGAGGCCAGGGGTGCCGCTAAACATCTTCCGATGCATAAGGTAGCCCAACACAAAGAATCGTTTGGCCAAAATGTCAATAGTATCAGGAAACTTTGCATACCACTTTTGATACGTTAAATCAGTCACAGTGCCTTCTCCATACACTGCACAAATCTTATTTTGCATTTCAAGTACATTGTTACCTTTCTTCAAATAATAAAGCATAATACATTGAAAAATGTTGCATATCTTCTTTCATCTTCAATATTTAAAGGCTGCACAAAAATTCACCAATTTTGATAACTTTTTTTAAATGCACACTGATATGACAGCTGTCACAATACAATGTAACAAAATTGTTTTGAATGAAATTAAAGACAGCCAAGCGCTACTAGAGCCATTGTATAGAAAAACATAATGGACTTTTTGACTAACCCAATACATCATGCATACATGCAATGTGTGGCAAAATACAATAAACTTTTTCACCATAATTAGCTAGAGTCATCCATAAAGGCTTAAAAAGATAATGGAGACAGCTGGATTTTGAAGGAAGAATAGTAAAAACATTGATGGAAAGGAAGCAAGCGCATATTTCAAGTGCGTGAAAATAACAGACTGATAGGAATAAATGTTCTGGGTAGAGGGACAATGAGGAAGTGACAGGAGAGAGGCATCATGCTATAAAGAGAGGAGAATAAAATAGAAGTTTCAAAGTAAGGAGGCCTGTGCTCCAGGCACATCTCTACTTTTAGCCAGCTGTGTGTCTTTAAGCAAGAATCTCAGTTTCTTTGGTTTGTTTTTCATATTTAATAATAATAATAAAAGAAACAGCTAACATTCACTGCATTCTTAATATATTTTAGGCACAGCGATAAACATGATTTCATTTAATTAGTGCAAAGAGATTGCTACTTTTATTATTTCCATATTGCAGATGAAGAAAGTGAAACTTTGAGAAGTTAAGTAACTTGCTCAAGCTCATATAACCAGGGAAATAATAGAGGTAGGTTTTGAACCCATGCATTCTGATTTTAGAGCCCCAAATATTTACTACCATCTTCTTATACTGCCTCCTGAAAATTGTGAAAGTAGGAACAGCCTTGCCTCAAAGATTCTGTCTTTTCAAATGATTTCATAAATTTCAAATGATTCCATCATTTCTCCTTTGACAGAGGAGCACAAGAGAGGACTGGGTAGGCAGATGGGATGAGTAGGGCCCTACAATGTAGTTCTGATACTATCTTGAGTTAGATCAACTTTAAAATTAAGGGCACAGTCTGCCCTCACTTCAGACATCAGCCACAAGCTCCAGGATTTCCAGGACTCCTGAACTTCTGACCAAATATCTACAAATTTCAGGGTTTCCACTATTCCCTCAGTTTTGATAATTTGCCAGAACAACTCACAAAACTCAGAAAGGTGCTATGTTTACCATAACATTTTTATTATAGTAAAAAAACAGAAACAAAACACAAATCAGGACACCCCAAAAAATGAGACCATAGGGAAAAGCCTGGGAAGGTCTCAAGTGCAAAGCCTTCATGACCTCTCCCCATTGGAGTCAGCTCATGGATGTGCAACAATTCCCAGAGTACAGTAGTGCCCTCTTATCTGTGGTTTAGTTTCCTCAATTTCAACTACCTATGGTTAACTGCTGTTTGAAAATATTAAATGGAAAATTCTAGAAATAAACAATACATAAGTTTTAAGTTGTGCACTGTCCAAGCAGCCTGATGAAACCTGTTATGTCTCCCTTCATCCTGCCCTGGACTTGAATCATCCCTTCACTCCCAGCTGTATACCCTTCACACCTGTTAGTCCCTTAGTAGCTCTCTCAATTACCAGACCTGTTATCAGAGATTTTGAGGGAGAGAGATCAGATTCAGATAACTTTTATTACAGCATACTGTTATAACTGGCCTATTTTATTATTAGTTATTGTTGTTAATCTCTTACAATGCTGAATTATAAGTTAAATTTTATCACAGGTATATATAAATAGGAAAAAACACTATATGTGGGATTCAGCCTATCCTCACTTTCAGGTATCCACTGGAAGTCTTGAAACATTTTCTGCTCTATCCAACCCCAACCCCCAAGGTTACCCAGGGTGTTCACCTAAACTTTGGTGTGCAAAATTTACTGAGGTTTCATTACATAGGCATGATTGATTGAATCATTGGCTCGGAAATGAATTCAGTCTACGGTTTACTCCTTTCCTGGAGGTAATGTTGGTATTGTGGCTCAAAGCCCCAATCCTCTAATCACATGGTTGGTCTTTCTGGTGTGGCCATCTCCCATTCTGAGTCATCTCCTTATCATAAACTATCGAGGGGTCCATCATGAGTCATCTTACTAGCATAAACTATCAAGAGTGGTTTGCAGTTTGTTATACTATACCATGAATACCAAAGATCCCTATCACTCAGGAAATTTCCAAGGATTTGGAGGGTACCTCCCAGAAACTAGGGTCAAAGGTCAGCCAAATCTTCCATTATATTTTTATATTACATAAATAATATATTATATAGTAAATACTTGTATATAAATATATAAAATTTATATAAATAAACATATTAAATATTTTATATTTATAACTCCCATTCATATTTTAACCACTCTGAAATAAAATTATACTTTAAAAAATTTTAATAGGTTATAAATTTTGCTCAATATTCCAAAGCACAATGGTTTTCAGAAAGCATTTCATTTACAGCTAGTTCAGTTGGCTAGTGACTCTTGTTTTCAAAACTAAAGTAAGATAAATATGCTAAAGGTGCAATGTCAAATGGCAATATCAAAGTGGTGTAAATAGCAAGAAATATAGTGAAAGAGCTTTCTAATAGAATTATTTGTTTAAATTGAACAATTTTCTGGAAACCAAATATTAAATCCTGTCTTTTGTATAATATTTTCATAAAACACTTTATACAGTTAGCCAAGCACCTTCCCATTGTGAAAAGTTGACATAAGTGGAGCCATTTAAAAATAGAACTAAAATCGCCATTTCAAGGAATTTCTTTGCACATCTTACTCCTTGAATCTTAGGAATGTTTGGACTGGGCTGAATAACTTTTGGAGTGAACCAAATCAACACTCTTACAAACAAGCTAACAGGAAAGCAGACATCCTACCAGAAGAACTGATAATTATGGATATGCTGTAAAAGCAGTAACCAGCCATGTATAGCTAAAGAATAGCTTAGCTTGTTAACACCAGTAGAAATTCCTTTTTTCTATTTTGTAATTATCTCCCTTATCTCATAAAAACCCCTTGCCTTCACCTTGAAATAGATCACTATTTGGGTTTACACCTGAGTCTGTGCTTCCTGGATTGCAACCTTTTGCTTTCAAATAAAAGCTTGTTGCCTCTGACTTTGGCTTTTTTTTCCACTGTGGCTTTTTATTTTTAGGTTAACAACCTAAAAATATATTTTATCGTGAGACATAAAAAATTATAAAGTAAAGTGGGTTATCTCTCATTTTACAAACCAGGTAAGAAGAACAAAGCTCAGAGTGGTTAATGATTTGCTCCTGGGACTTAGTAGATCCAGAAATGAGCCCTGTTTTTCATACCTTAAGACTACTTTTATTTAATGTGTCTAGAAGTAACCTCCTTTAGGATGATCGAGCTTGGGGTCGTCCTGTACCTTGATGTCTATATCTTCTTCACTTTGGTGTTGGGGCTTCCCTGCATCCTCATGTGTCTGCCAAAAAATATTGTTAAGTATCTCTCACTCTCACATTCTGCTGGCTGCTAGGGATAACGTGGTAAACAAGAATGGCACGATGCCTGCTCACACAGAGAAATAAACAGCCAATTTTAATACCATCTAATAAGAATGAAGGAAGAATAGTGCAATGGCAGTACATGAGAAGGGTATCCAACTTAGACTACAGAGGTGGTGAAGATAGAATACTTTGCTTTTTCTGATAACATTCCTTAAAGAAAGGAAGTCTCACACACACACACACACACACATTTAAATCAGTTACTGACCTGTTTCTCAAAGTTGTGTTTTGATAAGATTTTTAGGTTATTGTCTCCTGAAGTAGAGGTTGTGAGTTAAATACCAAATTATAGAATCTGCAGAACCACAGGCAAGCTAATTAGAAAACCTTCAGGTCTTAAGGGCTGGGTCTATCATCCATTAATCTTGGTAAATATTGGAAGCTTCCTGAAGGCCAAACTTGTTCCTTCCCAGATCTACTTGTAGCACGCCACGTAGGAAATGGGAGGCCTTAGTAAATGTTCTTAAGGATGGGGGCAAATTAAGGCTGGGTCTTGGTCTTTTATAATTATCTGCATATTTATATATCAAACAATTGGAAAAACAGCTTCATTTATAATAGAAAATTAAAACCAAGAGTAACATTTTCAGAAACTTTGCGATAATAATACTGTATATACATTTTTTGTCTTAACACAGTTTCTTTCTTTTTAAATTTTTTATTTTAAAACATTTTAGATTCACATAAAAATTGCAAAGAGAGTACATAAAAACCTTCTCTATTATTCATCCACCCAACAAGAAAAAGATAATTTGCTAGGAAAATGGGAAAGACCTAAGAAAACATTTCATGAAAAATGGAGTCCAAATGGCCAATAAGTATATAAACGGGGGCTCAGCTTCATTAGCAATCAAATAAATACAACTTAAAATGATGAGATAAAGATACACATCCGACTGGCAAAAGCTGAAGCCTGGCAATACACAGTACAGTGAAACTAATGAGTAATGGAAATGGTGGGGACTGTAATCCACTCCCGTGTGGGGAAGACTGTAAATTGGAATAATTATTTTAAAACAAAGGTTCAGCAAAATTTAATAAAGCTAAAGTTACACCTACCCCATGACCTCACAATTGCCCTTCTAGAAATCTCACTAAAATACATGTTATTTACACTAGGACACATGTACAAGAATCACATGTATGAGGAGGGTCACAGCAGAATTTTTGTAGTGAAACCAAATAACATTAAATGTAGAATGGATAAAAATTTGTGTGTATTTGTTCCATGGAATAATCTATAATTAACAATCTATAAAACTGAATGAATCACAGATAGATAAAACATGGATGAATCTTTAAGACATGAAGTTCAATAAAAGAAGTCAAGCACAGCAAAATACTCACTGAGTATTGTAGTATTTTGAACATTATATATTCAAAATCAGTAAAATTAAACTACATTGTTTAGGTAGTGAAACTATGAAGAAAAACAAGGAAATGAGTGCTATCAGAACCAAGACCATGTCCCTGCTGGGGGTAAGTGAGGTGGTGAGCAGGAAGGGATGTGTATGTGTGAGTTTGTGCCTCTGCTCTGCATGTGTGTGCCTCTTTCAGTGTGCTGCTTATATTCTTGAACTGGGAGGGAGGGGTCACATCTGTATTCTTTTTGTGACAGTTCACTAAGCTCTATGTTTATACTCTGTGCACTTTGTTATATTTCACAATGCAGATAAAGTTCTATAGTAGCAGAACATGTAATAAGAAAAATATCAGCAATACACTAAATATTTTTGAAATCTTATAAAATTATAGCCTATATGATATAATTTTTGCATGAAAATTACATACAAAAGTAAGCTAACATTTCCATTCATCATATGTGTGTAGTTTGTTATACATTTATGTACATTTGCTATATACATGTAAAGTCTGTACATTTTAGTTTATATTTTGCATGTGTTTTACAGAAAAATACAAATTAATGCCTAGAAAAATAGAGAAAATACACCAAAATATTTATTATAATTATTTTAATGTGATAATATTGCAATTGCTTCTCTACACGAGCAAAACAATGAAGGAGGGGCTAGTTCTGGTGGATTCAAAGACTGCTAAGAGTGCTTCTTACTGCCCAGGAGTTAACCCTCCATTCTAAAGGGAAAACTGATATCAATACTTATGAGTGAGTTTGGTTTTTCTGTGTAAGACAGTAGGAGGAGAGGAGGAAAGGCTGCTTGGTGGAAGAGCATCAAGTTCCAGTTACTGTTTAATACTCAAATAGACAAACCATTCCATAATGGAGTGGGTTGGGCAGTGGTGTCCAGAGTATTCTTATTGCAGCTTCCTACTGAGATTGATGTTACCTGTTAGAGCCTTGTATAACGTATTTAACAAGTAACACTTGTGGATTATGATCAAAGTCAGCTATTTTTGTCTCCCACCATCTGTTTAAACTTTACTCGTTGGGGTTACTCCTTCCTTTCCTCTGGACAAAAACCCAGGCTGCTCTCATGGCTTTCCAGTTCATTTTTAGGGAATGAACATTTAGGGAGGGGAAGAGGTTCTAATCCACTAATTAGAATACCCAAACTCTGAACCTGCCTTGTCATGGAAAATGGAGACCTGGTCCTTCTGCTCTCTTTTCTTGCTCTGCCACAGTTCTTCCCATTCAAAAGCTGTTGTCACCTACAGTCATGGTTGAAGGTTAAGGAGAGGTAAGGACAGTACCTCAGCACATCATGTCCTCTGGGCTTAAAAGATGGTAAAAATGAGTCTCTGAAATTGGTGCTTTTATATGGTTTTCAGAGGTTCCATGCATCGGTGTCCAGCATCCCCTTTGCCCTGGAGAGATGCATCTCTTAATCTAAGTAAACTGTTGCAAATCCATCTTCAGCCCGTAGATATCTGGTGATATATTCCAGGCCTTTTTTTGCTACTCTCTAATGTAATGTGGCCTTAACTGACAAGGCTCAAAAATATTGTAAGCTGGCTTTCTCTGTTTCCCACATTTGAACCTCAGAAATAACTAACATAGTGCTTAGACAGTTTTTGAGAATGCAGGCCTAACTTTATGCAGCCGTCTTCTCATGACCCTGCTGTCAAAAGCATTTAGTCCATCTCTAAACCTCTGAATTTTCTAGGCAGGAGTGAGACTCCAGTTCACACTCCATTTTAGCTTTCTCAGCCATCTTTTGGTTTTCTGCCTTCCTTCTTTCACTCCTGCAGAGAACACATTTAAAAACTCATTAGGTGAGGATGGTGGGATGTCAGAGGTAGTGATTTGCATAGCCTGGCAACAGCTCTTCTAAAAATATCTCTTCACTAATTGATTTTTATATCTTTAATCTGACCGAGAGGTCCAAGGGTCCTACAGCCTGAATTCTTTGTAAATCTAAACATGGTAAAGATGGAGGAGGATGGCTTTTTGATAACAATCATTACTATGAATATTCCTTTGTACTTCAAGTGGACCTAACTACCATGGAATGCCTTCATCTTCCTCAAACTTGTGCCATCCTTCAGAGTGCAGAGCAATACATGTGCCTTCCTCTGAAAGTTTTCATTGTTTGAGGAAAAATTTTGTAAAGCTTTGATCTGGGCAATAAAACCATCGAGGTTTTGTTGGGTCATATTCTAGAAAATAAATATTTGCTTTAAATCTAAAATGACAGGATGGAAATGATAATTTATAAATTTTGGTTTGGTTAATCTTTTCCCTACACATTCCTAAGAAGAACAAATAAAATTTTTGTGCCAAAAGTCAGAGCTGTAAAGTTGTCAGGTGACCACAGTATATATAGATCATGGACTTAAATTGGATCACAGAGTTTTCAGAGTTCTCCAATTGAACTCCTTTTTTTTTCAGATGAGGAAATTATCCCAATGTCTAACATATTGTTGGTGCTTATTAATTATATGTTGAATGTATGAGTTAAGTGACTTACCTAAGGTTTCACTGAGGCAAAGTCAGCATCAGAACTCATCAGCACACTGACACTTGTACTCATTTCTTTGCAGATACACATCAGTTTGGGGACTGTGTACTTGTTTGCACACTGTGGTTAGAGATCCCTAAGGATATGGAGGTGTCCGATGTCAATGAAAAAGCCCCAGTCAGAGAGAGTAATTCAAAGTAGGGAGTAGATCTATTTCTGGTCTGTCAAAACCACTCACAAGCCCTGGCCAAGTGGTTCAGTTGGTTGGAGTGTCATTCTGTACACCAAAAGTGTTGCAGGTTTGATCCCTGGTCAGGGCACATATCTAGGCTGTGGGCTTTATCTCTGATTAGGGTGCATATGGGAGTCAACTGATGATGTTCTATCTCTCATATCGATGTCTCTCTCTCAACTCAATAAACTTATCCTTGGGTGAGGATTTTTTTTTAAAAGGTGCTCATAACACACCATGAAAAGTAGATCATTTGCTTAAGAGTTTTAGTAAGCTTTTAAAGATGGTCTAAGTTGTAAAGCATGAAAAGCTAGCAGATGAATAGGAACTTATCTTATCTTGAACTTTCATTGAGGTTTGTTTGTTTGTTTGTTTTAAAATGAGGGAGATGCATGCCAGGGTCCTTGCAGAAAGTGAGGGCTGAAAGGGATTAGGAAACAGGCATCTGGGCTCTTGCATGGACACAGGGGTTGAGCCATCTGGTTCTTTGTGATGCAAGGGGCCAGCCCCCAAGAGCAGGGTGAATGCTGGGACAGGGATCCCCACCCTAGACTCAACTTGTGCCAAGACACTGGAAAGTCTCCTGTCTAATATCCCATTGACAGTCTGTCTGCTCCCACCTGTCCTGAGGGCTGGGTGGCTCTTCCAAACTTCTGCCTTCCTCCAGGTTCTTAGGAGCAATAGCTTCATCTTAGGGGAGCTGAGTGTATGTCAACCCTCCTGATTTGGGGCTTCACCCCTCTTTCCAGGGGTAAGGGGAAGCAGAATCTGCATTGGACATACTGCCTACTTCCCTGATGTTATCTGTGCAATAGAGGCTCACTCCTTCCTTCCACTGACACTCCCAAGTTTTGTTTTTTGGTGTCTAGCAAAATCTACTTCTTTTGTGACCCAACACCCCACCACCATGGGCCAGTGGGTGAATGCCTGAGTCCCTGGGGAGCAGGAGCAAAAGAGGAAAAGATTGGGGTTCTATGCATCTTTCCAGAAGGGATCAGGAATTGGGGTCTAGACTTGAGCTATCACTTGTTCTGCAAAGCATCATCATATCAGCCCCACCCCCCATACCTACAGAATAGGAGAACCCAGGTTTCTGAGCACCAAGCTGACCAATATTGGAGAAAGATGATCAGAGGGAGGATTTTTGTTCTGAATTAGGAGTTAAACTAAACACCCCAGAGAAAAGGGAAGTTACTGATTTGAGGAAAGCCACCAATTTCCATAATGTGGTTTAGGGAGAGGGATGGATGGACCAAAGGGGAGCTGCTGACTTGGCACAATTCTCCTCACTCCCATCAAATTCTGGGACATAGGAAACAGAGAGAATAGCAGGAAGTGTGAGGCTGGTCTTGAATATTCATTGAGAAAAAATTACCATAAACTAACATTAAAGTTCAGAATGACAGTGGAGTTAGTAGAGGTGAGTAATGGGTGTCGGGGGGAGAAATTTGGGCTTCATATACTCTAGCTAAATTTAGTTATGTTCCTTTGAAACTCAGCCACTCTGTCCAGGTAAATGGTTAGGTGATGTAGAATCCTGTTGGGAGAATGTTAATATCCAGATTTCCTCGAAAAATTACCTTTAGGGTTCTTTTCTTTTTTTTTTTTAATCCTCACCCAAAGACATGCTCACTGATTTTAGAGAGAGGAATGGAGGGAGAGATAGAGGTAGAGAAACATCGATGTGAGAGAGAAACTTTGATCCCATATGTGCCCTGATTGGGGATCAAATCTGCAACCCAGGTATGGGCCCTGACAAGGAATCAAACTCAAAACCCTTTGGTACCTGCTACAATGCTCAACCAACTGAACCACCCGGCCATGGCCCTTTAGGGGTCCTTTTGAAAAATTAATGTGGTTAAAAGAAATGACACTCTAGCACCAACATGCATACCCAGATCTTGGTTTTTAACCACACTCTCCAATAAAAGCAAACAGAGCTCCTTGTGTCTGATTGTATGACTGTCCCAGAAATATACATGATGATCTTGAAATATCTTGTCATAAAGGGAAGTAAGAAAGTGTGGAAAAACCTCCCCCAAAACCCAACACCTTCACAATGATGGGGGATATGTCAAAGGGACACAAGAACCTAGTTAAAAGGTTTCCAATGGCCCAAACTAGAAAAATGAAAACAACAAAATAAAGTAGTATTGAGTTATAACTCAAAGGGTAAATAAATACCCATGAGTCTATACTGATATAAGTGAGTGAATAAATTAATAAGGGGGGGGGAACAAACTCTTTTATGTAGAAGTATTCCAAATAAATTATGCAGATATTTCACCCTAAAAGACGTGGAGCATAATTCCCCACTCCTTAAGTATGGCCTGCACACAATAACTTCCTTTCAAAGAGTACAGGATGGAAAAGGGGAAAATAAATAGTAACTCCACAGTGTAGAAACAACAAACACTACTTTAGCCAAGTAATCAAAGTCATACCTTATGTTGATAGTATAATAGGAAATTAAGAAAATGGTACTTAATCTCTGTGATCTTTTCCCTAGAAATCCATAATCCTAGTTTATTCATAAGGAGAACATCAGACAAATTTCAGCAGAGGGATATCCTACAATATACTTGACTAGTATTCTCAAAACAGTCAAGGTTATAAAAAACAAGGAAAGTTGAAACAACCATTATAACCAAGAGGAGTCTGAGGAGATAGTACCAAATGTATCCTGGATGAAATTCTGGAACATAAAAATAACATTAGGTAAAAAAGACTAAGGAAATCTGAATGTTATGGATTTTGATAATAATGATTTTTCAATATTGATTTATTAACTGTAACAAATATACCATACTAATGTAAGATATAAAGACTGGGAAAACTGGTTCTGGGTTATAAAAAACTCTGTGTACTATCTTCTCAGTTCTTTTTTGTAAATCTGAAACTGTTCTAAAAGATAAAATCTGTTAATTAAAAAAATTTAAATTGTCCCAAATCTGAAACAGAACTTAGCTGCATGATTTAATTCATAGCCTCTTTCTGGAAAGAAATGAGCATTACTAAGATTCTTAGTCAGTTTTCTGATAAACCTTAATGTGATAAAAACTTATTCTGGGAAACTAGTTGCTCATTCAGCCAGAGTCAAATGTCAGCAGAGCCTAGTGATGTTTCTTTAACCAGTCATTCCTTTTGGGAGAATATCTAAGGTATATATCTAAGGTATCTAAGGTATAACCATTCTCTTTTTTTAGAAGTTTTCATAACCAAAAAATGAAAGATTTCAATTGATATAATAGAGGCTTTTTCATAAAAACTTGGAATCTGTTCATTTTCTAATTGTCTTAAAAGTTGTTTTCAAAACTTCTGTATCTTCAACTCCATTATTTTAGTCATTATAATGAATTGTTTTGCACTAGCCATTACTCGTTCCTCTTCTTTTCTTCCCGTTCTCATATCATCAGAACAAGTTAAAACAATAGAAAGGAAAGTTAAAAACAACCACAATACAGTGTCATATTTCTTCTTTGAATTGGATATAATGAAGCATCTGTTGACTTTTTCTGTGGCAAACGTAATATCCTCCTCATAGGCATGAAGCCATTTGAAAATAACTGTAAGGAAGGCCCCCTTTGAAAAATTAGGCTTTACTCCAAGTATGAGAAGAAGACAAAGGATTTAAAATTTTTCCTTTTAGAATTGCTGGAAAGGAATCTGGAGGATTCCTCTGAAGTTGTGGTTTTTATATAGAGCAAGGAAAAGGGACTGGAATTTGCCCTCAGCAAGAACTGATCATCTTACTTCTGTGATGGAAGCTGTGTGGGGTGTGGAGTGGGTGTCACTGGTCAGGATGCTGATATTGGTGATTGACGTGATCTAAGAGGCCAAGAATCAAATAGACCTAAGAAGGAACATAGGGTCACTGTGTGAACCTTAGCCACAGACAGTCTCTCCAAGTCCTGTACACGAACTGGGCAGTGTTTGGGTCTCTTCTGGGTGAGACTTAAGCCATGGGTATATGAATTATTTAACCAAGCATGAATCCAAAAACCCAAACTATTTTCACTAAAGATAGAAAAAAACCAAAGAACTCCCCAAGCACCTGGGAATGGCATCCTTTTGTGGGCTAAAGATGAATGAAGCTGCAACAGGATAGAAAACTTATTTGATGGTTTGGTTGGGTTGGCAGTGCAGGGTCTGGAAGTCAAGACTAGACCCACAGGGAGGACCTGTTCAGTTCAAAGAAGCTGATGGGATTGTCTTTCAGTCATTCTGTTATATAACATCCTGCATCTTTAAAAAATGTATTTTTTCTTCATTTTTAATAATTAAGTCTTATTTTCTAGAGTTTCACAGACTTATCAGATATTTAGAAAACACATATAAAGAAAATTAAAATTGCCAGAAATTTTACTACCTACCTAATGTTTTTGCAGCATAATATTTTTTAGGACTCTGCCCTCTGGTTTTTTTTATGGCCTGGTAGTGATCTTTGAAGCAGGTTTTATAATCTTTACCTTTCAGATGATGACACTGTTCTCGGGGAACTCTTCCCTGCCTTCCCAGACTTCTGCAGAAGCACCTCTGTGGGCCACAGTCCCTGCCATTCTATTATCAACACACTGTTCTGTAACTGACTATTCATTTCTGTGTCTGCTTTCCCAGCAAAGCAGCATAGATTTTGAACAGAGGGTATTCAGGACTCTCCATGTGGCTTTTTGATTCATCATTCCTGTCCTAGTTCCATGAACCTGGTGCCATATATAAATAGACACTATTGCCCATCCCTCCATTCTAAATCTTCTGCCCCAGTCATCTCACACTCTGCAAGTAAACTTTCTGGCTGCTGTTTCTTAAATTATTTTCTTGTCTACAACCTTTCATCAACAACATGATGTACAGTATTGCTTCCTTGGCTCTGACTTCTGGTTGCCTCCTCCATCACAACTGGTGATTAGCCCTAACTTGGTAATATAAATTTTGACCATTCGGAATCTAGCTTATTCTCAGGACCTTTCCACAAGCCTCTTGGTCACAGAGTTCTAGATTACAGAAGCTCTGTAAATAGGGAAGAATCACGGGAATGACATGACAAAATCAGTAGTTTGAAAAGGTTATTGTGGATGTTGGGAACAGAGATAGATGGAAGGTAAAGAGACAGACTCATCCAGATTGATGGTGCCCTACAAGTTGAGTTAGTCTAATCATTCTGTCTCTTACCTGGTATGTGGTTATTATTCAAAATATGCATGTGGGATAAGTTCCCCTCTAAACATTCCTCTTGCTTTTCTGCCTCTCTTTTTGCCTCCCATATGAAATCCTCTCCCTCTCTTCTCCAGTAATTTAGATTTTTTTAATCTCTCATTGACCTGTTCTAACTTGATCTGTCACCAGCTCTTATCTCAACAGCACTTGTCACGAGCCTATCTTTTCAGCAGTTCAGGGCTTGTTCTCTGATGCCATTTGTTGTTTTCTTTAGAGGTTCCATGTCTATCGCATTATTGCTGGAGCCCTTAGGTGAGTGACTTTGCTATCATCCTTTCCTTTTACTTCTAGTCTCTTTTCAGGGACTAAAAGTGGACCTTTCACAAATTGATGTTCACTGTATGCTTGTTGACAGATCGAAACTTATCATAATAATTTGAGTGTAAGGGATGGTGGTTTGGATTAAGGTTGATGTTATAGATATGATTCTAAGGGGATCCCATTGGGACAAAAGGAGTTCAGAGTCTGCTTCTGGGATACTGGGCTCAGAGCAGTCAACTAACACCCAGAAAGTAGTTTCTTCCAGGTAATGTAATTCCTCAGTCTGCTGCAGTCAAAGTGGCCTTTTGGATGAGTTCAGTATATTGTCCCAAAGGCCATGCACCATGCATCGTTATGGTCACAACATCTCAAAAGAGACACAGAGCAGCTACATAAAAGCCAGATATGAGAACTAAAGCGATTGGGGATTCGCCTTCCTTCCACCCTCCCTTTCACTCTCTCTCTCACTTACTTCCTTCACAAATGCTTCTGTGACTATATCTCCCTAAAGCATAAGCAATGCTCCTCAGACATCAGTGATAGTATGGGGGTTTTAAAAAGACAAATTATTTTTTTGAAAGGCATAGTTTTTAAGTAGTTAAATTGCTTTGTAATATATAAAAGACAAATGTATACTTGTAATATATACAAATAGAATGATTTATTCAGCCTCCTTTTTTTTCCTGGGAATTGCACTAAATTTCAAATAACTGTGTGGAAAGTATACAATAAGTGTCTGTTTGAAAAGTTTAAGGGGCCACTAATTTGTTTCCAGTTGGGGACCACCATCAGCAAGATGACAGGTTTCACAGAAAGTCAACTTCCTTAAACATTTATATTAGAAAAGCGAGAACAGGGCTTAATACTCAACAGTTAGTTTAAGAAGAGATTTGATCTGTAAACTGAATCTACTTCCCAACCTCAAACAGTCAAGAATAAATAAGCTTTAGTTTGTTTTTCCAGTGAGACTGCTGGAAGCATGAGATGCAGTACAACGTAGCGATTCAGAGCTCATACTCTGGCTTCAAATCCCAGTTTAACTCCTTAGTGTCTGTGGGACCACAGGCAAATCGCTCAACATCTCTTTCAAATTTAATGGTTTAAAACTACAGCAATCATTTCCTTTTCTTCCAAATCTGTGATTTGGATTGGAATTGGTGAGGAATTCTATGAGCTCCTTAGGGATGGCTTAAAGGCTAGGGGTGACTTGATGGCTAGGAGCTCACTCACTAACATGTGTGGGCATTGATGCTGGATGCTGGTTAGCACCTCAGTTGCAATTAAGGGCTGGAACGCCAACACTTGGTCTTTCAACATGGCTGCTCATCTTCTTCACAGTATGGTGGCTGTGCTCCAAGTGCAAGCCAAGAAAGAAAGACAAAAGTGCATAATGTTTGACTAGTTTAGCCTTCGAAGCCACCTGGCATTCTTACATTATACTCTCTTTGTCCAGTCAGCCACAAAGGCCTTCCCAGTCTCAAGGAAGGAGGAGAGAGATCCTGGAGAATATATCAATGGCACAGGAGAAAATATCAATGGCATATTATAAGAAGAACATATGGCATGAGAAATATTGAGGTGGCCATCTTTAGAAGATACAACCTACTGTTGTCTTCTTTAAAAGGTCTATTGTCTATGTCAAAGTGACTATAAAATATCACTTAGAGGAAGCTTGGGGCATGATTTGATACTCAGATTCATATTGAAAGCCCAGCATATAATAAAAAATTTTTTTTCAAGTGCTTTTATTTAATATTTCTTAGCTAGTGAATTAAAGGAACTCATTCATGGATAAAGCAATGTTCCTCAGGACATCAATGTCCTAAAAGGAATCAGTTTTTGCCTACGTAAATGTTATGAGACAAGTGCCCTTTATATGTCATTTTTTTGTGTGTATATAGGGTCAACTACAGCAAAAAATTTGTCCCCCCTGAAAATTTTCCTTGGATGCTGCTTGGGTTTAACTATCTTTGAAACCATGTATTAAGATGTATTAAGAGCCTGAAATACTTTATAAAAATAGCAAGTTTGAACAAAATAAGTCAACACCACTTGAGGCTTAATATGGACAAAGGGACTAATGCTAAATGTGCATGGATTCCAAACTTTATTTTATTTTTAAAATTTTTATTAAATTTATTGGGGTGACATTGGTTAATAAAATTACATAGGTTTCAGGTGTACAATTCTATAATATTTTATCTATATACTGTATTGTGTGTTCACTACCCAAAGTCTCATTCCATCACTATTTATACCCCCTTTACCCTCTTCAACCTCCCCTAAATCCCCTTTTCTCTTGTTTATTATCATAGTGTTGTCTGTGTCTCTGGGGTTTTTTTTTTGCTTAATTCCTTCACCTTTTTTACCCAACTCCCCCTGCTCCCTTCCTTCCAACAACTCTCAGTCTGTTTTCTGTATCTAATGAATCTGTTTCTGTTCTGTTGTTGTTGTTTTTTTTAAATTTTGTTTGTTAGATTGCACATATGAGAGAAATCATATGGTATCTGTCTTTCTCTGACTGGCTTATTTCACTTAGCATAAAACTCTCCAGGTCCATCCATGCTCTTGCAAAACATATATTTGGCATTAGAGTTCACTCTTTGTGTTACACTGTACTATGGGTTTTTACAAATGCACGTGTATAGAGCAAGAGCAGAGAAGATTTTTTGGATACTTTTCAAGAATCCAATGTGGAGTCACTGTCAGTCATGACAGTTGCCAAGCAGCAATATGCCTAAGACTAAGGTAATGGGGTGTAATGACAATGCCCTTGGGATGGACCTGGGATGCCCCAAACTGCAAGTCTGGACACTCAGATAAGGACTCCATCAGGACACTGATATGTGTGGGACTGCTGCCTATTGCAGCCTATTACAGTATCACACAGAATAGATTCTCTGCTCTACAAATCTGCTATGTACCACCTATCTGTTGTTTTCCCCTCTAAGCTCCTTTATTTTAGTCAGATTTATTGAAGGATAATTTTCACAGTAAAACTAACCCTTATTAAGTGTATAGGTTGATGAGTTTTGACAAAGTAGAAAGATGTATAATCACCACCTCAATCAAAATATGAACAAATCCATCGCTGCAAAAATCTATCTCCACCTTGGGCAACCACAGATCTGATGTCTGTGTTGTGTTTGACTTTTCAGAATATAATATAAAGAGAATCAAACAGCATTTACTCATATATGCTTTGCTTCTTTAATTTTGCATAATGTTGAGATTCATCCATGTCATTCCATGTATTAGTAATTTGTTCCTTTTTATTGCAGAGTAGTATTCTATTGTATGGACATCACATTTTGTTTATGCATTTGCCAGTCTATAGACTTTTTTATTGTTTCCAGTTTTGGGCTATTATGAATAAAGCTACTATAGGCATTTACACACCAGTCTTCCAATGGAAATATATTCCTTTTAGGTAAATACTTAGGACTGGAGATTCTGGGTTATACATGTGTATATTCAATTTTATAAGAAACTGCCAAACTGTTTTTCTTCCTACATTTTTTTGACCTGGCGCAAAATGATTAATTAGTATCTTGTATTTTAAAAGAGAAGAAACAAAAGGCAGATGAGCTAGTAGAGCCAGGCGAACTCCCTGAACGAACTCATAGGAACAGCAGTGGGTAGGGGGCAGGTAGCCATCTGAGCAGATGGAGGCATCACCCTCTGAAGTGGGCCTGATCCAGTGGTGGGGCAGGATCTGGGCCAAAGGCAGCTGCTCTCAGGGCTGGTATCTGAGAGGCCTGCTGATCAAGTCCTGGACTCCCAAAGGACTTGAGGATGCATCTGTAGGTCTCATTATAGGAGGCATTCTCAAAAGGTGAATTTCCCACCAGCAGCTCATAGCAGAGCACCCTAATGCACCACAGATCCACCTTCTCATGTATGTTCTCTGCTCAGTCATTCTGGGGGTAAGTAGTCCAAAGTCCCATATACTGTCTTTCTCTTCAGCAAGGGAGTGTGCACAGACCAGCGAAAACCTGCAAACTTCACTTCACCCCTGAACCCCCAGCATCAGATTCTTCAACTTAATATCCCTGTGAATCACCTTATTCTCATGGCAGTAAGTCAGAGCATCTGCCAACTCCTCCATTATCATGGCTGTATGCTGCTCATCTAATGAGTGGCTTTTTTGAAGCTCCTTGAAGAGCTCACCCCTTGGAGTGTACTCCAGAATCAGGTACATAGACATGCATCATGGAAGTAGTTGCACATGCATAGGATATTGGGGTGTTGTAGATGTGCCTGGATTTCAATTTCTCTGAGCAGCTGGTGTTCCATTCCTGTCTTCTCAAGCAGGAACTTGAAGAAGACTTTCAGACCCACAGTGAAATGGCTTTTCTTGAGCTGAGCCAGATATGCATTCCCAAATTTTCCCTTGCCCAGTGGACGTCTGGTTTTAAAGTTACCAATGAGGCTCTGGAGCTTGTTCTTCATCCCTTGGTTCCATGTTCCTTCCTCTTCCAGACACAAAGCCAAAGGCACTCACGCAGTGGGCACACTGGGCAGCATTGGGACCTCTGAGCTGCAGGCTGAGCATTACCAGATTTTGCCACATATTGTGAGGCCCTCATGAAGAGAAGAGATGGTGGCAAGAGGATGCCTTTCTGAGCTCAGTGGAACTGGTGTGCAGGTCCAGGTGATCCGGCAGTTCAGGAAATCCAAACTGTTTTTCAAAGTGGCTGAACAATTTTGTATTTCCTCTAGTGATGTGACAGATGTCTAGTTAGTTGCTCTTCATCCTTGACAGCATTTTATATTGCTAGTGTTTTTTATTTTATCTATTATAATAGTTGTATATTAGTATGATTTCAATTTGCATTTCTCTGCTAACTAGTGTTATTGGGCATTTTCTTCATGTGCTTTTTGCTATCCATGTATCTTCTAATGTACCTGTCCAAACCTTTTGTCCATATTTATTGGGATATTTGTATTGTTGCTGTGTTTTAAGAATTCTTTATATATTATTCTGAGTGCAAGCCCTTCATCAGATAGCTGTTTTATGAATATTTTCTCCTGGTCTGAAGCTTATTTTTTCATTTTCTTAGTACATTTTAAGGGACAGAGGTGTTTAAATTTTGTAATATACAATAATTTTTCTTCTAAGTAAAAGTACTTTTTGTTTTCTAAGTAATCTTTGCCTAAACCAAAGTCACAAAGATTATTTTTCTATGTTTTCTTAGAGAAGTTTTATAATTTTAGCTCTTACATTTAGGCCTATGTTCTTTTCAAATTAATTTTTGCATATGGTGTGAGTTAAGGGCGGAAGTCTTTCCTTCCTCCCTCCCTCCCTCCTTCCCTTCTTTCCTCCCTCCCTCTCTCCCTTCCTTCCTTCCTTCCTTCCTTCCCTTCCTCCCACATACGAATACCCAATGTCTCAAGCACCATTTTTCTTGCCTTATTGTGCTTGTTAATATCTTCAGGGCAATGTTAAATAGAAGTGGTGAGAATAGACATCCTTGCTGATCTTATTACTGATCTTCCAGAATTAAAGATGAGGTTAAATCTGTGTTTTATATAACTTTTATCAGGTTGAGAAAGTTCCCTTCTATGTCTAGTTTGCTGAGAGTTTTAAATCCGGAATGGAGGTTGAATTTTGCAAATAATTTTCTGTATTTGTTGAGATTATGATATGATTTTCTTTTTTATTCTGTTTATATGGTAAGTTATAATGATTGATTTTTGAATATGGACCCAACATTGCATACCTGGGATAAATCCCACTTCATGATGTATTATGTTTTCATATGTTATTGATTTCAATTTATCAATATTTTATTAAAGATTTCTCAGTTGAGGTCCAGGAGGGATATTGATCAATATATATATATTTTTCTTATAAAGACTTTGGTTTTGCTACTGGGGGTAATGTTGTTATCATAAAATGAATTAGTAAGTATTACTTCCTCTGGAAGAATTTGTGTGAAATTGGTATCATTTCTTCCTTTATTGGTAGAATTCATTAGTGAAGTCATCTGGGCCAGGAATTTTTTTGTGGCAATGTTTTTTACTATAAATTCAATTTCTTCTTTCTTTAATAGATATATGGTGATTCAGTTTGTTTTTCTTGAGTGAGCTTTGGTAATTAAGTTATTTCAAAGAATGGGTCCATTTCATCTAAGCTATCAGATGTTCCATATGTTCATCTAAGCAACAAAAATTTTCTCTTATTTTGTAGGATCTCTAGTGATATCACCTTTTCCCTCCCAGTATTGATAATTTGTATCTTCTTTTCTTTTTTAAAAAAAGATTTTATTTATTTTATTTTTAGACAGAGGGGAAGGGAGGGAGAAAGAGAGGGAGAGAAACATCAAAGTGTGTTTGTCTCTCTGGCACCCCCTTCTGGGGACCTGGCCCACAACCCAGGCATGTGCCCTGACTGGGGAGTTGAACCCGCAACCCTTTGGTTCACAGGCTGATGCTCTATCCACTGAGCTACACCAGCCAGGGCTGTATCTTCTTTTCTTGATCAACCTGGTAACAGGTTTATCAGTTTTACTGAGCTATTCAAAGAACCAGCTTTTGGGTTTTTTAAATTTTTTTCTGTTTTCTATTTCACTGATTTCTCCCCTTTTTATATCTTCTTCTGCTTGCTTTGCATTTAATTTTCTCCTGTTTGACTTGTTTTAAAGTAGAGACTTAGAGCATTGATTTGAGACTTTTAAAAATAAGTATTTAATGTTGTACAGTTTTCTCTAAGCATTGTTTTGGCCATGTCCCACTAATTTTGCTATATTATATTTTTATTTTTATTCAAATAAAATATTTTCTAATTGATTTCTTATTTGTCCCATAGTTATTTAAAAGTGTATAATCAATTCCCAAATATTTGGGGATTTTCCAGTTATTTCTTTCTTGCTGATTTTAATTCCAAAGTGATTAGAGAATATACTTTGTATGATATCATTGCATTTGTATTTCCTTATTCATGAATGTTCTATATGCCTTGAAGATAAGGTATATTCTGCTCTTTTGGGGTAGAGTGTTCTGTAAACAGTAAACTTAAAATAAGTTTCCAACTGTGATTGTGACCATCCTTCTCTCCTGTGTGCTTCCCTAGCTCAGTAACACCAAGGCAGGGCCTGTAGTAGAGTAGGCATCAGCCAAGCAATCAAATGTGTCTCCTTCTCTGGCTGGCTTCCAAAATTTTGTGGTGATTTTATGGGAAATGTTCACTTTTGGTTTCCAAGAGATGAAAGAAGAGAGTTGTTTCTCTTCGTAGAAGGGGAACCCTAAACACACATGCACACACATACGTAAAATGGAATTTCTCCTAGAGGGCGGCTCCTTGTAGTACAGGCTTGATCCACTAGGTTAGTGCTCTAGGAACCCTCCTGTATCAGTGCACCAGCTGGCATTGTTGTGAGAAGCTGCAGTCTGCTTTAATGAATTTTTTTGTAGACTCTTTCAGTGTATTTGCCCATTTCATGATGGGTAATTTACAAGCACACCTGCCCACACCATGCTGTGTGTTCAGTGGTTTTTTGACCCAAAATAGCATGATCCCAATGCCCCACCCTTCCTATTCACCCAGTCTCATCCCATCCAACATTTTTTTTGTTTCCCCAGATGAAAAAAGACCTAAAAGGGAAGTGTCTTGCCAATGTGGAAGAGGTGAATTAAACAAATGGCAGAAGCACTGAAAGGTGTCAAAATCAACGAGTTCAAAAACTGTTTTGAGCAGTGAAAAAATGTCTTGATAGGTGTATTGCATCAAATGGCAAGTACCTTGAAGGTGACTAAAGTTTTAACATGTAAGAATAAATACACAATCTTTTATAAATAAATTTTGGTTTTTTGGGTACCCCCTTGTAAGCTTAGCATTCCTCAAAAAGATGACTTTTCCATCACCTTCTAGTCCTATTTTTCATTGAAGAGGAGAGGCATATTGTGAGTCAGATGGCTTGTTCATATAGCTATATTTCAAATATTGGGTAATTACTGTTTTTGTTTCCAGCAATGGGACAATTCTAGGGAAAATAGGAAAAATCCTGTTAAATAAATTGTACTTGCATGGAACTGAATTACTGAATCAGTTCATACTGTTCTACTTCAAATTCTTTGCTATAATTACTAAAGACTTCTCACTGAGAAAAGACTTCAGGTCAAAGACTTTTTAGATCAGCTGGGGCTTGCTCAAAAATTCCTGTTTGCTTAGAAAACATTGCAGAGTAATTGCTCTTTTAGAAAAGGCAAAAGCTAATGTTGTACAAGGAAAGTATAGCATGTTATCAGCAGTAAAGCTTGTTTCGTCTCTTCCCTGTGGTTTGGCAAAAAGCTTCTGTTGTAAGATTCCATTCGGCTGAAATATTTTGACCTGAGGGAGCATCTGGCAGTTCCTTTGAATCCAAGCAATTCTAACTTAGTGCTTTTTGTTTGTTTTCCTTGAATGCAGTTCTTTGAGAAGTAGGCCTTCGTTGAGGAAAAAGAAAGAGCCCTATTCAGTACTAAATTATGAATGCATGTGGAAAGAGAGAAATAGGATTAAATTTGGTTGATCCTAATATAAGTTCAGCATTGTGCTAGATGTCTACAATCATTTCCTTATTCCATATTCTCAAGGGCCCAATCTGACAAATATATTAGCCCCATTTTACAGGCAGTGAGACTGAGGTACAGAGCAGGATGAGGTCCTGTACCCAGCATGAATTAATATTAGAACCAGGATCTCTCTAGTACCAAAATTCATGCTCTTTTCTGTCTGTCATGCTTCCATTAGTATGGTGGCCTGACCCAAAAATAACACAGTCTATGGCTGTTTTTATTTATTAGTTCTGTAGTTTCTGTAATGGTCTTGTACAAATACAGAGTGGGGCAAAAGTAGGTTTACAGTTGTGAGTATGCAAATCACAGTTTATTCCTGTATTATTATTTATTAATTATTGTGTTATTTTCCATATGACCAACTATAAACCTACTATTGTCCCTGTATGGTTGGCAATTAAGTCCCTAAAATGTCATCTTTCTCTTTAGATTCATTGTCTTAGGAAAGCTTTGATTATACAGTCTGCTTTAAGCAGAACCTAGATATTTTGGTCTTCAATACATTTGGCATTCCACACTACTGACATCTCTTTGGGTTTCAGCATTTGAAATTGTTAGGCTTGTTTCAGCAGTGAACAGAAAGCAGCATGGGGACTTGAGTGTAAGCAAGGAGAGAGAACTAGGAAAGCTCAAAGATTGTAGCAAAGTTGATTGACCAGTAGAAATAAGAAAGCTGGCAGTAGATTCACAGCTTGGCTTTGCCTGGGAACCTCCAAGCCCAGCACAAGTAGCAGCCATCTCAGCTTTATAACTAGGCAGGGTGACCCAGAGCAAAACATGGGTGGGGACTGTTTTTATCATATTCACAAGGTCATGCAACCATCAACATTATCTAACTCCAGAACATTTTTATCATCTCAGAGAGAAACTTCATACCTCTTAGCAAACATTTCTCATTCTCTTCTCTCCATCGCTGGAAACCGCTAATCTACTTTCTGTCTCTATGGATTTGCCTGTTCTGGATATTTTATATAAATGGAATCATATACTATGTAGTCTTTTTTTTAAGTTTCTAAAGTTTTTAATTTTTATTGAATGTATTGTGTGACATTAGTTAATAAAATTATATAGGTTTCAGGGGTACAATGCTATATGCATTATCTGTATATTGTATTGTTTGTTCACCACCCTAAGTCAAGTCTCCTTCCATCACATGTGGTCTTTTGCGTCTGGATTTTTTTCACTAGCACATGCTTTTAAGGTTTGCTATGTTGTAGCATGTATCAGTGCTTCATTCTTTATTAAGGTTTAATAATATTCCACTGTATGGATATTATCAGTTGATGGACATTTAGGTTGTTTCTATTTTTGGCTATTATAAACAATGATGTAATAAATAAGAGTAGAGTTTTGGGGTCAAATAATAACCCTACATTTAACTTTTGGGGGATCCAGCAAACTGTTTTCCATATTGGTTGTACAATTTTATCTTCTCATGAGCATTGTATGAAGGTCTTAATTTCTCCACATTTTTGCCAACAGTTATCATTTTTCTTTAAACAATATATCCTTTCTGGTAGATATGAAGTGGTACTTCATTGTGCTTTTTAAAATTAATATTATTTTCAAGTAATTAATTTAATTTCCTGTCTATTTCCTGTCCTGCAGGTGTCTGGGTGGAGAGCGAAACACATGGGAGGCTTTGCAGCGCTACAAGCCTGGGGAGAGAAGGAGAGTGCCCCCTCCAAGGAGGACACTCCCGTTCCCAGGTTTCCAGAGTTTTTATTGAGACTGGTTACTAAAGGTGCATAGAATTGCTAACAATTGCATTTATTCCCAGGGTAGGGGAGGAGATAGGTGAGAGAATGGACAGGTAATGTTTATCAGGACAACCAAGAGGGAGGGAACACTGGTTTCCCTTTAATGGCCTTGTTCATACCAAGTTCCACGTTTGGAACTCTGCTCTTGGTGTCACAGGTACACATACCAAGGGGGTTGAACTCCCACAATTTCCGAAGTGGAAATAACTGTTATTTTTATATCTTTGCTCATTGTAATGCATTCAGGTAATACATACAGCTCTTGAAAATGAAAATTGTCCATAAATTCTGGTTTCTTTCCCTTCGCTGTTGGTTCCCTGTATATTTTTCTTTACTTCACTTTGTATAACCTTCACTTTTTCCTCTATTTTGCGACCATACTCAAACATTTCTGTGAGCACCCTGATTACCAGTGTATTGAAATCTGCATCTGATAGGTTGGCTATCTCTTTGTCTCTTCATTATATTTTTTCTGGAGTTTTGATCTGTTCTTTCATTTGGGCCACATTTCTTTGTCTCGGTACTCCTGTTATGTTGTAAGGGGTGGAGCCTTAGGTATTCACCAGGGCAGGGCAACCCATGTCACTAGGTTTTGGCACTGTATGTTGGGGAGGGGTCAGAGAGGGAAAAATGCCACTTGCTCAACTTCACTCCACTTTCAGTCTCTTCCCCTACTACCCACAAGCAAATTGGGCCCTTCTGGTGCTAATTTCTGGGTGGGTGGGTGTGTACATTCTGGCACCCTGTGGGTCTCTCCAACAAACTTTCCTGTGAGACTGAGAGTTTCTCCCACCCTGCAACCCCCACAGCTTTTTACAGCTAGAGGTTTTGAGGCTTTCTTTTCCCATGCTGGAACCCTGGGTTGCATGTTCTGTCTCACTCCCCAGTTGTTCCTCCCAGTTTATCTGCATGCAAATGTGGTAGTGCCTGGTCCGCCAGCCTCTGCCTCACCTGCCACATTCTCTAGCTGCTGCCTTGACACACATCCTCTCTGTTGCAGCTGCCTGTCTCCACCCACCTGTCTCCACCGCTCCTACCAGTCTGGATGACTGTTTCTTCTTTAACTCCTTGGTTGTCGGACTTCCGTACAGTTTGATTTTCTGGCAGTTATGGTTGTTTTTTGTTTTTAAATTTATTGTTGTCCTTCTTTTGGTTGTACAAGGTGGTGAGGTGTATCTATACCTCCATCTTCCTATACCCTTTTTCTATATTGCTGGATTTCATTTGCTAAAAGTTTTAGAATTCTTGTGTCTATGTTCATGAAAAATATTGGTCCTGTAATGTCTTTGGTTTTAATATCTGTATAATTCACTCCTCTTCAGTGTTGTGATAGAGTTTGTTTAGAATTGATATCATTTTTTTCCTTAAATGTTTGGAAGAAGTCACCAATAAAGAATAGTTTTTTTTTTAAGATTTTATAGTATAAATTTACATTAAAGAAATGGGTATACAGCTATTCATATTGTCTGTTTATTCTTGAATGAGTTCTTGATAGTTTGTGCCTTTCAAAAGATTTATCTATTTTCATTAAAATTGCCAAAGTATTCTCCATAATAGTCTTTTTTTATCCTTTTAATATTTTTAGAATCTATGGTGATGCCCACTCTTTAATTATTAATATTGATAATTTATATCATCTCTTTTTTTCTTGATAAGTGTGGCTAAAGGTTTATCAATTTTATTGAGCTTTCTTCAATACCCAGCTTTTGGTTTCACTGATTTCTCTATTGTTTTTCTGACCTATTGAATAATAATAAATTATTACATAATTTTTTATTTATCATATTTCTATGTCTTGGGACATCTGTACTTTTATCCATGTAAATTTTTTAAAATTTATTTTTCAATAACAGTCGACATACAATATTATATTAGTTTCAGGTGTACAATATAGTTACTAGACATAGTAGTTACCCCAATAAGTCTGGTACCTATCTGACACCATACATAATTATTACAATATTATTGACTGTGCTCCCTATGATGTACTTGACATCCCAGTGACTATTTTTATGTATCCAATGATCTTTTGAAGGAATATAGGTAATTTTTTTGTTTTTACTATTAAATCTTTTTATATTTATAATGTAATATTTGATACATCTAAAAGATGATATATAATTTATTTATAGCTAAGAAGTATAATCAAATAAATACCTATGAACTTGGTGGGTTATTTCTGTATCTGTTAGATTTCATCCATTCTGACTTTTCCCCCACTTTTTCTCTTACAATGTAACTTCTTTTAAAGTCATGGAGGGATTTGCTTGTGTCTGTCTATATTTTAATGGGACCTAAGAAAACCTTTTCTCATTTAATATCAGTCAGGTTTGCCTGTCTTTCTAAGTGCACATTCACTGAGTGCTTGCTATGTACAAGGCAATTCTTATCAGTGTCCCAATACGCAGGTGTTACCATTATCTCCTCCATGGGTAAAGTTTGCTTTAAGGCACATTCAGCAGAAAACCCAACACTAACATAAGCACAAATGTGCTTATTTTTTTCCTCTCTCAAGAAAGTCTGCTGTTAATACTACAAGGCTAGTATAGCAGCAAAACAGTGTCATATTGATGTGATGTCTTACATTAGATTCCCTGGAAGCAGACCCTGAGTTAGGGATTTATGAGCATATGATTTACTAAGGAAACATTCCCAATAAAGACTGCTAAGGGAGTGGGACAGGGCAAGAATGGACAGGACTCAAGACAAGAATGTGATCTTATGCTGAAGTGTAGCAGAGGGTAGCTTCGGCATGGACCCTGGAGGGGAATTTTTTAGTGAAATTTAGTACAGAGTTTTTTCACCTGAGACAGGGGAGCTGGGCTTTCAAAAACCTTGTAAGGCTGAGGGAGGAATGCAGACTCACAGAAACTTTCACCTCTCTGGAAGAGAGCAAAGCAGCAACAGAACATAAGAGCAATCCTTGTAAGAAGAGCTGTGAGTGCTGGACATTGAAAGCACATTGAAGATAGTGGTGGTGTGGGTGTGGGATACACATAGAAATATTATCAAAGAATCCAGTATAAAAGCATCCAAGGGTATTTGAGCAGAATACCAGTGTTGTTCACTACACCAGAGTTCTTCCACCCTTTCCTCCTGTCATCTCTTAATGTGTAAGCTTTTGCACCCATGCTCATCACCTCATGGCCAGAAGAAGTTGGCTTATCTACTTTCAACCCCATATCTATGGTCTAGGAAGTAGAAGGGGAGAGGGTGAAAGACTAAAGAAAGGCATATCAGTTGAATATATCTCCTTTTAAAAAGTTTTTCTTAAACCATTAGCTTGCCTATGTTTTATAGTCCAGAACAATGTCAAATGGCTACTGCATGGGAGCTTGGAAAGGAGTGTATTTTTCGTTGGGCATATTGCTTCCCAGGACAAAATGAGGATCTGTTGGTAAGGACGTATGGTTGGTGGCAATGAATGTTAGATAAGCTACTACAACATTGGCACCTGCTCATTTTACAGAGGATAAATAGATTGAGAGAGTTTACATAATTTGTTTAAGTTGTACAGACTGTAGGTAGTAAACCAAGACTGTGTAATATGCTGGGCAGTGTTTCATGCACTCGCTTTATGAGGGTGTCATCCGAACTAGGGACTGTAACTGGACTTGGACAAGTGTTTCATCATCTTGGCACCTAAACAGGAAATAGCTCATTGATTTTAATCTCTACCAAATGGCTTTCACTTTTATCTCTTGCATTCATTTCTCAGATTCCTACGCCCCCTAACTCCAACCTGACTATTAAGATTTGGAACAACTGAACTTACTCCCTTTTGTCTGAGAACTGCAGAAGGAACCTGTTTAACATGACCTTGAAAATTAATATATGAATAGATCAGGGGTGGGTACTAGGGTATGGGGATAGAGAATTCAGTCATTTCTTTCCCTTATGAGAAATTCACACTGATGTCTCTGACTTTTGTGTAACTGTGCCCTGCAGAATTGGAGTTTTAATACATATTGTACATGTTTTAAGCTCCATGTGGATAAGAAGTGTAGCTTAATTTTCTTTTGTGCTTTCATGGGGCCTAACAGAGTCTAGTAAACATGGCATGTATTTAACTGCTAGAAAATGAGATTTCTGGGCTACATAGGTGATAGTATATGGAGAGAATGTATTTTGGGAAAAGTCCATCCCAATTCCCACTGGAGTACTGCAACTTAAGATTTCTCTATCTATTGTAAAATACCTCAACATGAGGTACAAAGGCTGACATTGCTATTTTTTGGCTTGTTTTGTGCTGCAGATGTGGGGATTATGAATCAATCTTTTAAAAATTTACTCAAGAAGTTGCATCTGAATTAAAATAACAATTTTCTTTCTAAATCCCCCAAATCTCAACTCTCAGTTTTCTTTTCCAATTCTAAGTAACTTTACTCAAATAAAATTTTCTTGACAATATTTCAAGATTGTCAATAAATACATAAAAATCCAAATAATATAAATAAAGTGAGGGGAAATAAATTTGACCATAATTGTCATTTCTGATACAATAAAATGAACAGACTTCTTCCAGTAATGTGTTATGGACCATCAAAACACATGCAAATAAGTGACAAAGGCTACCACACATTTGATATTTTAATCAAATAATACTGACTATACTGGTAGAGGTATTTTAAAATGAGAGAAAAATTAAACATTGAAAATAAGGTAGCTAGGTTGAAAGGAATCTAAATGTGGAGTCAAAAGTCTCAAGTTAAAGTTCTATTGCAGGTGCGTGTTCGCTCATTAATTTTGGACTAAAGTCACTGAATACCTCTTATGTGTTGGTCACCATGACGAGCACTGGGAGTACAAAGGTGAAAAAGATATAATCCCCATTAGGGAAAATCTTAGTTTTTTTTTTAAACCAAATTTTTATTTTTTACTTTTAATTATATTTTATTGTTTATGCTATTATAGTTGTCCCAATTTTTCCCCCTTGCCCCTCTCCTTCCAGCTTCCACCCACTCTCTCAATACCCGCACTATTGTCCATGGCTCATGCATATATGTGCTTTGGCTACTCCTATTTCCTATGCTGCACTTTATATCCCCATGACTATTCTATAATTACTGATTTGTACTTCTTAATCCCTTCACTTTTTTTGCCCATTTCCCCACCCCATTCCCATCTGGCAACCATCAAAATGTTCTCTGTGTCTATGACTGCATTTCTGTTCTGCTTGTTTGTCTATTAGATTCAATTGTTGATAGGTATGTATTTGTTACCATTTTATTATTTACATTTTCTCCTCCTCCTCCTCCTCCTCCTCCTCCTTCTTCTTCTTCTTCTTCTTCCTTTTTTTCTTCTTCCAGAAGACCCTTTAATATTTTATATAATGCTGGTTTGGTGGTGATATATTCTTTTAGTGTTTTCTTGTCTGGGAAACTCTTTATCAGTCCTACAACGCTAAATGTCCTACAACGTTGTCCTACAACGATAACTTTGCTGGGTAGAGTACAAGCTTTGTTGTAGGTCCTTGCTCTTCAACACTTTAAATATTTCCTGCCAATCCCTTCTAGCCTGAAAAGTTTCTTTTGAGAAATCATCTGACAGTCTCATGGGAGCTCCCTTGTAAGTAACTAACTTTTTTTCTCTTTCTGCTTTTAAAATTCTCTCTTTGTCTTTGTCTATGTTCCCTTTAGCATTTTAATTAGATGTGACTTGGGGTGGGCCTCTACAGGTTCATCTTGTTTAGAACTCTCTGTGTTTCATGAACTTGTATGTCTGTTTACCTCACCACACTAGGGGAGTTTTCTGTCATTATTTTTTTCACATATGTTTCCAATTTCTTGCCCTCTCTCTCCTCCTTCTAGCACATCCATGATGGAAATGTTGGTAAGCTTAAAGTTATCCCCAAAGCTCCTTACAATGTCCTCATTTTTTGGGGGGGGGGGATTCTTTTTTCTGTTTCGATTGGGTGTTTTTCACTTTCTTATATTCCAAATCACTGATTTGATCCTCAGCTTCATCCACTCTACTATTGAGCCCCTGTAAATTGTTCTTTATTTTAATTAATGTATCCTTCATATCTGACTGGTTCTTTTTTATGGTTTCCATGCTCGTTTTTATTCTGTGGAAGTTCTCACTAAGTTCACTGAGCATCCTTATAATCAGTGTTATGAATTCTGCATCTGATTAATTGCTTATCTCCCTTTTGTTTAGCTCTTTTTCTGGGGTTTTGTTCTGTTCTTTCATTTTGGCCATGTTTCTTTGTTTCCTCATTATGGAAGCCTCCTTGTTTCTGTATATTAAATAGAGCTGCTGCTTCTCCCAAGCTTGGTAAAGTGGCCTAATGTAGTAGGTATCCTATAAGGTCCATTGGCACAGCCTCCCCTATCACCCAAGCTAGATATTCAAGGTGCACCCACTGTGTGCGCTGGTACTTCTTCCTGTTATAGTTGAGCCTTGATTGCTGTTGGCACATCCAAGGTCAGCCAACCCCTATGTACTCTCTGGAGTCACACAGCGTAAGCTACAAAATGATCTGCAGATGGCTGCTACTTGTGCTGGGCTTAGAGGTGCCCTAGCAATGCCGATCTGTGAACCAACAGTGGTTGCTGCTATTACCAGGCATGGGGCAACTTGGCAAGAGGTATAAGGCTTGCTGAACCCAGATGCTACCTGTTTGAGATACATTAGAAAAACCTGAAGCATTGGCCAAGACTAGCCATTCATATGGAAAAGCCCCTGGAAACAGCTTGGGTTGACCTGAAAGTTGGGTGGGGTCGGACCTCAGGGAACCACCAGGGTAGGCTGACAGTGTGAGGCAGGTTGATGGAGTCTCAGATATGGCACCCACCTGCTGACTCTGTGGCTCTATTGGGGGAGGGCTCAGAAATGGAACAGTTGCCTCTGTCAGCACTTCTATCTGGGATAAAGCTGCCCCCAGCTCTCACCCTGATGCTGGACAATTCAGTTCCTCCCCAAATGTCCCTGATGCCTTTCAAGCTGCTGCCCCAGTGCTGGAACTCAGAGGGAGTGAGTCTGAGTAAGTCTATGCATGGCTTTTTAAGGGGAACTGCCAGGGAATATAGCAGTTCCTGTGTTCCACGGTCTCAATACCCCTTGGTTTTTACAGCCAGAAGTTATGGGGACTTATCTTCCTGGCAGTAGAACCCTGGGCTGGGGGGCCTGGTATGGGGCTAGGACCCTTCACTCCTTAGATATCCCTCCCTATTTTTATCTACCACACATGGGTGAGGGACCAGCCCATTCTACCCCCACCCCTGCCAGTCACGATGTAGTTTCTTCTTTAATTCTGTAGTTGTAGAACTTACATTCATCTCCATTTCTGATAGCTCTGAATGATGGTTGTTCTATAGTTTAGTTGTAATTTTGATGTGGTTGTGTAAGTACCATGTTTATCTATACCACCATCTTGAGCAGAAGTCTGGAAAATCTTACTTAATTTTGAATCACCGACAGTATCAGACAAATGACCTACTCCAGATACCAATATTGGTGGACTGAGATATGTTTACTCTCACTTAAGAATTTCAGAATATTGAACCATTTTATGATAAAATCATTATGGCCTTACATGGTTTTGAAAAATACAGTTTTTTCAAGAATATAAACAATATAATGAATATATTTGGTTACTTAATAATAATCATTTTAAGTATATCATACATTAAGTATATCATACATTTAGTGTTTTTCAGAGGGGATGATATAAATTCTACTTTTATTTTTGTCTCTATAGTAAAATTATTGACAAAGTTATGAAAAAAGTATACTGTTCTATACTTGTTTACCTCTTTACAGTAATTCTCAGCCTCTTTTATCTTATGTTCCACCTGCAATTATATCCAATAGATCTCAACAAATTAGAAATCAAAAAGCCTACAATTTCAGAAAAAGTCATATTTCATAATTATTCTGTTATTATATTTATCATTTATTGCCAGTGTTAAGCTATGAAAAATTGTAGTAGAAATTGCTAAGGCCTTAAGATAATTAAGAACTATTCCATTGGTAGTTGAAAGTATTATCATTATGATTTAGTATAAATTATTTTACTACCTTAGTAACAGTAAAACACAAAGGTGTTTAATAAAAAATATTGCTGTCAATAGATTTATGTAAAACTTTACAACACCAGGTAGATAAAACAGGATAAAGGTGTTAACATTCAGATGTCAGGTGATTTGGAAATAAAGCTCAGGGAAGCCAAAGGTATATCAAGGACACAGTTGGTCAAAAGAAATGAAGGCAGAACAGAAATTGAATGAATATTTCATAGTAAGCGGGGTCATTGAGGAGCAGGGCAACAAAAAAACTTGTGCACGTAAGAAGAAAGGATTAGAAAAATTGTGTCCAAGCTGACAAGTATATCAAAAGTCATTGATCCCTGGAAGCCCAGGTCAGAAGGACACAGTATGCCACAAACAGAAGGGATAGCCAGTTATTGAAACTGTAATATTAATCTTGTGTCCCATCTTAGACTCCTGGCCCCACCATGGTACTTGGACGCCCTAACCTATGTTGTGGCTCAGTGCTTTTTCTAAAAAAAAAAAAAAAATTTTGTTTGTTAGATATTTCTAATGATTCCAATTCTATGTCTGAACTAAAATTTATTTCACTTCCTAATATAAGAATGCCTTATTTTATTTAACCCAATCTATAAAAATCAGAATTTTTAAAATGAAATTAGAGGTGAAATTATTCACTTTACAAATATTGTATTTATTTTTCTTAATTTTTCAATGATCTTTGCCTTTTTATCATATTTATATTATTCACCTAGCCAGGTAGGCACCTGAAGTTTTGGGCATCTACAAACTTGGTGTTTGTGAAATAGTCAATCTAGGTTTTTACTAGCAACTTTAGTGATTGAGCCCATTGTTTGGAAACAGAGAAAATTTTGCCTTTATGTAGCTCTTTAAAATGGATCTCTGACTAAAACGAGAATTTGTTTAAGGCCCTTGTATCTCCTTAGAGGTCTCAGCTCTAAATATGAAGTTCTCTTTGGGTTGAAAGTAGAAAAAAGTGAAGGCCTGTATGTCTTCAGAATATTTGCAGGCCTCTTTACCAATACCCAACTTAATATACCAATACTTGTATTGCATATGCAGTGATACAGAGGGAAATAAAAAACAGAACTGAGGATTACAAAAAATATATATTTTTAACATAATAAGAAAAACATTCCACAGCATGCTAAGCACTATTTCCCTTAAATATTATCTCACTCTCTCACTCTTCCTCTTTCTCTCTCTCTCTCTCTCTCTCTCTTTTTTTTTTTTTTTTTTTTTTGACAATCTCTTCGATGATAACTGTTTGGGCTACCTAACCCAGGATCCATAGTTTTCCATCACATATTTAATGTATGTTTCCATCACATACTTAAGCTTATTAAGAGAGCTTGAATTTGATATTCTCTCTTCTTGAGTGCTCAGTTTGGTCCTTTAATTGAATTAGAGCAAGATGGTTATCCTTTACGCCTAAAAAAACTCCAGGATTGCTCTTACATTCAAATGAAACACATGAAGAGGGCCCGGGCTCCTTATGAAGGAAAAAGAAGGTCTGGTCTGGCAAAACATTTTCACATTTTTGTAGCTGAGGAAACAAGAAAGAGAGCAACCAATATGTGAATAGGAAGTCCAGAGTCAGCTTCCTATCCTTGTGTTAGAAACTAAAGGGGAATAATTATTTATAACTTGGTATTTTTAGCAAAGCTGCTTACTGAGTAGGTGATGGGAGAGGTGGAATGGGAAAGAAGTAGAGGGTTAAAGTGGGAGGATTTTATTTGATTCATTTAAAAAAATTTTTTTTATTGTTGATCAAGTGTAGTTTTGTCCATTTTCCCTCTACCACTCCCCTCTCCATTGATAGTATACTTTGAGAGACATATGGCTTAGAATGACTGGAACTGGATGCAGCAGTTCTGGATTAGTATCCCTCTTTTGCCACATATTATCCCTGAGACCTGGGCACATTGCTTTACTTCTTAAACCTCAGTTTTTTTTATGTAACCAATTTTCTAGATCAGTCAACCCCTAACTGACAGACATGTGAGTGATATAAATTATTATTATTTTAAGTCACTAAGAGTTGGGGGGTGGTTTGTTATACAGCAATACCTGACCAATACAATAACTCTATCACAGAATTAGTATGAGAGCTAAACGAAATAGTACTCATAAAATATTTAGTGCTTGGTATTTAATAGAACTCAGTATGGGTTATCTCTTATTATTGAGTACTTATATATGCCAAACACTGTTTTGTTAAGAGAGATGCTGGTTAGCATCCAGTGTTTATGTTAATACCTTGCATGGCTTTATAATTTTGTGCATTTATATAATTTATCTTCTATATATTATACTCTCATGGTTTCTTCCTTGTCTCCACCTTTGGCTTTTTTTGTTCCTTAAGATGTTTATAATTCTTCATCATGACCAATATAACACTGCCATTTATGAACTGAAAAAAACTATGCAGTGAACCCTATAATCAGAATGTAGATTGATATGATATCTCTAAATCTTGGCATATGGAAATATTTATGATCTTACCTGTAGCAGGCTTAGAATATAAAGTGGTTTTTGGGTTTTGGGGGGTTTTTTGTTTTTTTGTTTTTGCATTTTCCTGAGAAAGGTATATGTTACAAAGAAACACTTCTTGGAAGGACAAGGTAGTTTCTAAACCCAAATAAGAAGAATTTTAGATCATTCAATATAGTGCTTGAATAGTACCACAGTAAAGTGCTTCTCCAACTTTACTGTGCATTTGAATCTCCTGGAGATTTGCTAAAATGCTGATTCTAATTCAGTTGTGAGGGAACCTGAAATTCTGCATTTCTACAATAACATGGTCCCAGGTGATACAGTGCTGCTGGCAGAGACCAGAATTTCAGTAGCAAGGCTGTACATACCATTTCCCTCCCTTTTCTACTCCAGAAGCAAGTTATTGGTAGTAACTGATTATGTTTTATTGGTAGTAACTGATTGTGTTTTATGTATAATACAACAGCACAGACAAAAGTCCTTCTTCAAAATACCCCAAATACCCAAATCTGCACAAATGAGTGGTATCAATCAAGACAGTTAAATGCATATTTCTACTACCTCCACAGAGTGCTCCTCGTTGTTGGCATGCAGCAAGAAGTCTGTGTCTTTTGTAGGACTCAGGCTTACCATTAATTTCTCACCATCAACAATATCACCTTGCAATTAAAAATATATGTTATAAAGTTAAGATTGTAACTCATTTTAATTTAAATGAATTTAACATCTAGAAAATGAGTCTAAGATGTCATAAAATATCTACTTCATTCAGCAGCATGTCTCTTAGAAATATTTGCACCCAAATGAAACTAAAGAGTCATTGGACAGATAGGGGATAATCCTAAATCCCTTAAAGAGAGAGGTTAGTTTTCTTATATGCTATCTAATTATGGAATTGTGACTCTAATAAGCATTTCTCTGGGTGTCAGCTTTCCTGTCTGCATGTAAAGCCACACATAGTTGTCTCCCAACATTCAACTCCTCTTCTTGTGTTACAACAGAATATTTTCCAACCTGACTTTTTTTTTTGTAGCTAAGTGTAGAAATGTTACTAAGTTCTGACCAATGTGAGGCAAGTAGAAGTGTCAGGTTGTGTCCAGAAAGAGAAAGAGAATCCATGTACCCATCTTCCTCTGTCCTGCTAATTGGACATTGTCTTGGTAGCAAGTAATCTTGAAACATGCAGATGTTAGCAGAGCCACAATGAGAGAAGCAGCTGGGTCCCTGGACAACCTGTTCAACAGAGCTGCCATTCCAGCCCTGGCTAAGACATAAATAGAGTTTTGTGTAGCTTAAGCCTCTACTATTATGGGTCTCTGTTAAATATAGCCAAACATTTATTCTATTAAACTGCAAAATGGTTGAGATGGAATAAATCCTCTAAGAATTTAAGATTTTACTATGAGCTTGGATTGGAGAGAACCCTTTCCCATGTGGAGCATTTTTGAATTTGACTTTACCCAAATTTAAGAATTCAAGTGTTAGAGCCACCCAGACCTCCAAATTACCTGTTATATGTGTAGGTAATTGTGAGTCATAGTAACGGAATAACACCTTGTCTGAAAAGAGAATGCATAAAATTCCTTTAGTGATTATCAAAAGGTTTTGGTTCCAACATACACATAATATCAGAAAATATGCTCCTCTTTTATTGTATATTAACAAAAGCAAAACTTTTGTGGCTTTGAGAAAGGTCTCACAATGTATGATATGCTCTGATGAATTCTCCATAAAATATTTAAAATAATTGTTCATAGCACTGGTATATTCTCTTTTAAAAATTCTCCCCTGAGGGCATGCTTATTGATTTTAGAAAGAGGAGAATGAAGGAAGAGCAAGAGGGAGGGAAACATTGATGTGAGAGACAAACATCCACCAGTTGCCTATCCTACATGCCCCAACTTGGGACTGAATCCACCACCTAGGCATGTGTGCTGCCCAGAAATTAAACCCATGATCTTTCATTTCACAGGATGATGCTCCAGCCAACTGAGCCACACCATCGTGGACTAGTAGGGCTTTTACTTTGGTGGTATTGATAAGGTTGGAAAAATCTAGTAGGTAATTTAGTGATATCAAATATGAATGTATGGCCCTCCTTCCGTCTTTCACAACAGATACCACTTCCTAATATCAGCATTCTTTCCTGATAAATTCTAAGCTTCTGAATCCTCCTCAACACAGTGATATTCATGTATCCATTGTCAATATATTGGAGTTAGCACACAACGTAAGATCTACTTGCCATGCCTGAGTTAATCTATTGTTTATGGTTTGGTAAATCGATTGTTTTCTTATTAGTCATCATTATATCATTCATTACAAAAGGAAATATCCTACCTTTCTCTTGTTTTTTTCGAAGATCTTCAACATAGATTTCATAACTTCCATCCGCAAGAACAAAAGAAACGGATTGATCATTGTAGGTGCTCAGGGAAAAACAATGCTCTGTAACAAGTGAAAATCTTGTCATTAAGAATTCAAAAACTTACTCTCATAAACAATCTTTTAGCAATTTTTTAAAAAATGCCTTCTCAAATATTTTTTGTTTTGTTTTGTTTTAAATTTGAACTCTACTTTGCCCATCACTGTTGGATAGATGAGAGCCTTTGATGCAAGTTAAACTGAGCCAAAGGCTGAAGTGCACCATTTGAATGGGATTAAAGATGCTAATTTACTACATGACGGTCATGGGAGGTCATACTAGTATGTTTATGGGAGGATTTGGTGCAAAAAAAGAAGCTGGAAAAGTGACAGACATTGCCTGAGGAAACCTCTGCTTCTTGGCTTCCCGTGGACTAGGGGATTGTGGTCAAGAAGGGACAGTATTTGAATAGACATGGGATAAATAAATACCCTTCTGTAGACTCTTCGACTTCCAATAGTCCTGGAGAATAGAGGTCTGAGCTTCATCCTGTCTCCTGGCTAAATAACAGAGATACTTAAAGCAGTACTTGTAACTTTTTAAAAATGTTCCAATGCACACAGAAAATGATAATATATTAATGGCATGCTGAGGTAAACTGAAGCAGATTTAAGAATTACCTGTATAGGTCCTGGAAAAAAATTATTATATTTTCTTTACAGGATAGAATTATGCTAAGAAAATATATAAAATATTAATGAGATGTTAATTATTGAATTTGTATGTGAACTTCTAAAGTAAAATGACTTTAAAATATTACTAAAAATTATAGTATGCTTCTAGGAACTTAAGACATTCGTATCAAGAATAATGCCTGCATTGGCAACATGCAATTCCTAATCAAGTTTGTTAATGATCTCTCTACTTCTTGATAGTTACCTTCAACTTTGACTTTATTTGCTCAAGTAGGTGATGCAATTTAAAAACGTTTTAACAACTATTGAAAATGCCTGAGTCGAATTTATACTTAAGAATAATAGCACCTCCTTTTCTTTCATTGTCATAATGTTGAAATTTGTGGGGTTGGTGTGTTGGGGTTTTTTCCTGCAAAGGGTAATATATTTTTCCCAGGAATAATGTATATGGGATTCTAATCCATAGCAAGTATTTCAAAATAATGATGGAGTGTTAACTATAAAATGTGCATGCATTGTTAAAGCAGCTATCTTGCACCTATTTTAGATACCACAAATGGGCACATCAATAGAAAATGGACAGAAGTGTCTAATATACATGAAGACATAGACTTAGGGCTGCTTTCTGGAGTAGCACTCCCTTGCCAGGGCCCTGTGTCTTACCTCCCTCCTCACTCCCACACTACCCCTGTGACCAGCCATACTTTGGTTACCTAAAGCATGAGTTGTTCTGTTATGTTGCTGGCCCACAGTTATATCAAAGGCATAGTTCTCTGATGGCCCATCAAGGGGCTGCTGACAGGATGTGAATAGCAGATGTGGCTCTTTGTACTTTCTAGCCGCAGAACAGTGGTGGTGTTAGGAGTGGACTAACAGTCCCCATTCTGCCCAGATCCCCTCTCCACCCCTTAACTCCTGCTTTGGAGTCCCGGTCAAAGCTGTTTGCTGACAGTGGTGGCTGCTGGCCTTGGGGCTTGAGTCGCTCTATAGTCTGAAGGGATCGATACTTCCTGGCACACTCACACCCCTGAAGGGCATACCCGTCGGATTCCAGGTGGAAGAAAACCAGTCACACATTTATCAACACCACAAAGGCAACCATTATTAACATTTTAGTTTATTTCTTTTAAATGAAAAAAATCACTTAAAAGATATTATAAATATATAGGTATACCTCACCTTATTGCACTTTGCTTTACTGTGTTTTATAGATGTTGCATTTATTACAAATTAAGGGCAAGACCTTCTACCACCAAAAGATTATGACTCACTTGATTGTGATACTTGCTTTATTGTGGTGGTCTAGAACCAAACTCTCTTATCTCCAAGGTATGCCTGTATATATAATTTTATATCCTCTGTTTTTACTTAACATTATAAAGTAACCATTTTCCCCATTATATTAAAAACTTGTTATATTCCTTTTAAAAAATGGCTTAAAGTAGCTTATCATCTTTACTCTTTTCCAGAAGGAAAATTTGAGTGAGGAAAAAAGTTATATATCTAGATATAGTAACTGAAGACAAATAGATGCTCATCACTGTATTGAAGAATTGCCAGGGAATGTAGTTTACCCTTACCTGTTTTTGGTGAATGCCTTTTGGTGGTTTTTTTCCTAAAGTAACAGGCCCTTTGTTCTATGATAAGGCCAGACCGTAGCTGCATAGAGTACATCTGGTAAGCTTCTTCGACCTTCTGTTGGGATTCTAAACGAATAAAAGAAATTGTGGTACTGTTTCACTCCATCCATTTTTATCCTTTTGCAAACCCTGAGTGTAGCAGATCAGCAAAGCAACTGCAGATCCATGTATTTTATCATAAACTTTGGGGCCAGTTGTGTTTCAAGATTCAGGGTTTTTTAGATTTTAGAATTGTCATGTAGAAGATATATGGTATATATTTAGCACTCCCAGCAGGAACTAGGGCAGTACCTCAAATTCAAAAATTAATAATGTTATAGTGAAACATAGGAAATTTTATATAAAATGGAATAAAGACTCATGGTGTTTCAGGTCAGGCTTTAACTGTCATGTGAGTTCAGGTCCTATTTTGGTGCCAAATGACTGTGGATCTATAGCTGACATATCAATCTTTGCCTAACTGAGGGGGATCTCTTACAGTCATATGAAGTCTATAATCTTTTTTGCTTATCTAGAATACACTTTTAATAATTTTGAAGCCATGGCTATAGTCTGTAAAAATTATTAATTTTAAAATAGCTGTCATTTACTAAGTGTCTACAGTGGACCAACCACTGTACTAATAATTTTATATACTATGTCATTTAATCCTTCCCAATAATACAGCAGGAAAGGTATTATCCTCCTCACTTTACGGATGATGATCTAGCAGTCATGACACTTGCCCAAGGTTATAGGTTTGGTAAGAAGTTGTGACTCAAGTGTGTCTAATATCAAAGCTCCTCTTTCCCTCTACCTCCATCTAAGAAAACACTGCAGTGCAATTTTAGGGACTAACAAAATACAAACTCAAGTTAAACCAATTGAAGTAAAAAATATTAATTATTCAATAATTCTAATTTCATTAGAATTTAATTAACCAAAGAAAAAGTCTCAAATAAAAAATTAAGTTTGCTACTTAGAAATCATAAAAAGGCTTTCAGAGTCAAATAGAATAGAAAGTTGTGACATTTGAGTGATAGGATCTGAACTTTCAACATTATAGTAAATAAATTATCAAGCAATTTTTATAATACAGCCAAATTTCAATTATTCACAGTAATTCAGAAAATAAAAATAATTACTTGTGACTTTAGGATCCATTCAATGATATTTTTTTATTTTCTAAAAGATTTGCCTTCCTAGTATGCTTTTCAAAGCTAAGTGAAATAAATATCTGTAAGCTACTATTTTGAATTATCTATATCTTGCCTCTAATTTAGATGGGCATCTACCTTTAAGAATCTTCAACTGTGTGAATGGGGCAAGGCCACTTAATTATATTCACATTCACTCTGGAACTCCTTAACATTGCTTTATAATTCAGAAATATCAACTATGGTATCTCATATTTATATAGTGTTTTTAGAGTTAGAAGGATAATTTACAAAGCTGTGCTAGAGCCAGCATTGAACTTTGGGTACTACAACTAATTTAATACAATACTTTATTTACTGTATCACATTCTCTCTTCATAGCTAAAAGGCGTAAGATGATACTGTAAGCATGCTCATTCCTTATACGCTTATCAATATCCCATAGGGACATGACATCCCACAGGGACATGACTGTCATGTCCAATATTAAGAGTGGACTCAATGGGGAGTGCAGTATGGGTCTTAGGTAGTTAGAATGAGGGTCATGATACTGAGGAAGTGTTGTGGATGTAAAAGAAGAGATGAGCTAAAGATATGGATGTACAGGCTACTATCTAGTGGGACAAACCCTGGCTATAATTCAGTGGGGTGACTTCAGTCAAAGGATTAAAGATACTTTACATTGGGAGTATTTGAAAGAAGATTTATTTTGGTATTCGGGGCACCTGGAAATGTGGTGGGAGGGTTGTGTTCTCAGGAGGAAAGCACAAATCAGACATAGCTGTGGAGGCTGTTGGAGAGAGTGCTTCCCTGGGGTTCGAGGGCCAGGTCAAGCTTATGTAAGGACTGTGCCACTTCCTAAGTCCCCACCATGTTTGCTCTCTGAGGGCAGTGTGTTTTTACTATGGCTTTAAGTAAATAACTGATTTCTCATAACTAACTTTATTATAGCAACAGCACAGTGAAATTTCCTAAGGCATTTCTGGTGAGTAAATGGGAAGGGGACTGGAAAGCTTCCTATAGTTTTACCACTTGGAGAGCCAGCCTATGGCTGACAGGAACTACAGAGGTGAATTACTTCATCTTTCATTTCTTCCCCAAACACTTATATCACCAAGATATCTTCTCACTGCTCACTACTTACTATCTTTTACCTGTCTGTGGCATTTGACTTTGGGGACCACGTTCTTCTTTGAACCCTTATTCCTTTACTGTCATGTCACCAGTCTCCTTATTTCTCTCTAATCAGTTCATCTCTATCTCACTCTCTGTTAGCTCTTCCTCCTTTACCTGCTCCTAAAATGTTGATGTTCATCAGGATTTTGTCCTTTGCCTTTTTCTCTCACACTTCCAGGGGTGTCCATCCTTTTGGCATCTCTGCGCCACACTGGAAGAAGAGTTGTCTTGGGCCATACATTAAATACATTGTGACACATAATCACAAAAAAATCTCATAATGTTTTAAGTAAATTTACAATTTTGTGTTGGGCCACATTCACAGCCATCCTGGCCTGCACGCAGCCCTCAGGCCACAGGTTGGACACCCTTGCATGAGACTTTCTTTCTGAGCGATCTTGCTAGCTCAGATGACTTCAATTATCTTTTTATATGCTGATGACTCCTCAAACTGTAATTCTACCTTTAGTCTCTCTCCTGGGCTGTGTATCTGTTGCTCCTTCTCCACAGGACATTTTGACTTCAGCTACCTTAAAGCTACCTCTGTCTCTATCTATGTAGAGCCTCCTGAATTCTGGACATCTCACCGGGATGGCCTACACCTTCTCTAAATTCAAATATACTCATTAAAAAAATAAAAAAAAAAACTTTACCTTTTCCTATCCCCAATATATTCTTCCTGAACTCCCTATCTTGAAAGACAATACCATTATCTACCACTGTCTATCAATTCTTAAATCAGGAAGTTGAGAATTATCCATTTTTCCCTCTTTCTCCATCCCTCAATTTATTCAATCTGCCATTAAATCCTCATGATTTCATTTTCTGAATGTAGGTGAAATTTAGTGCTTCCTTTCCTTTCTGTTATCTTAGGTCAGGCTCTCTTTATCAGTCCCCTAGATGAATGTATTTAGTAGACTTCTGGCCAGTTTTAGTTGCTACTCTTGCCCCCTCGCTCTCTCTTCATACCATCACCAATGTGACTTCTCTAAAATAAATTTATCTTGTAATTTCCCCACTTAAACATTTTCAGTGATTCTCTACTGTCCACAAGTTCCTTCACTGTAACAGGAGACTTTCCATGGACAGACTCAAACTAAGGAGTATGCTCTCTCCTCAGTTCTATCCCCAAATGTTGCCATGTAGGAATATGAGCCAGTGTTACTAGCTCTTCAGATTTTTTTAAACCACACATTCATATTTTTATGCAAAATTTCCAAATTTTTAATTGTGTCCTCAATTAAAAAAATGACATCAATAATAGTGCTGAAGCCAAATAAAATATTTCTGTTTGGTAGACCTGTCTCTAGGCTCCCATATTATATCTTCTGCTTATATACATTAGAAAGCTGAATTGTCAGGGAAGGGAAAAAATTGATGGATGTCGGGGAGAGGAAGTAGCAGAAAAGAATGGACTGACCCTGAGGAGTAGTTTCCTAGAAACTTGGAATGGGATGATTTTCAGGAGGGGCTTTCTTCCTGCTCATGAAGTCCTCCTGTACCCCACTGGCACTGTAAATGAAATGGCCTGACTCTATGGATAGCTCTAGCAGTTGGATATTGAGTGTTGTGGCTATGTGAGCTGTGGATTGTGTCAGATCCTGCTAGCCCAAGAGAGGAAAAGGAACTAAAATGAGCTTTCTTGTTTTCTTTCTTGGGGACCCAGAGCATTTCCTTTAGAAAAATATATGACATTTCTTGCACCTTGAGTTTAAAAAAAATTTTTTTTAATTTGCTTATTGATTTTAGAAAGAGAGGAAGAGAGATAAAGAGATAGGCATCAATTTGTTGTTCCACTTATTTATGCATTCATTGGTCGATTCTTATATGTGCCCTGACTGGGGATCAAACTGTAACCTTGGCATATTGGGATGACACTCTAACCAACTTAGCTACCTGGCCAGAGTGCACCTTGAGATTTGAGAAGTGTTTCATTCCTGTCACATACCTCACAGCTATCCATTGAGTTTTTGACCAGGAGTATTTAAATAACGACAATTTTAGTATTAAATTGAGCCAATATTATTGGAAAGGAAGGCCTGTTAAGTGACAATAAAAATAACGTGATGCATTTCAAAGCCATATAAGCAATTTGGGGGTTATCTTTATCACTGTTTTTCTAAATGGTGCAAATAAGCCGCTGCACCCTTAAAGGCATTCTGTCCTTTACCTTTTTCTCTCACTCTTCCAGGGGCGTCCAACATTTTGGCATCTCTGCGCCACACTTGGGAGGAGAAGTTACATTTTAATTTTTGCATCAATGCCAGTAACTCTGTCATAAATGCCAGCCTGTGTCCTTATTCCAGTATCTTAAAGAGCCCTCATTGTGCCCTGGTTGTGTAGCTCAGTTGTTTGGAGCATCGTTCTGTACACCAAAAAGTTGAGGGTTCGATTCCTTGTCAGGGCACATACCTAGGTGGCATATTTGATCCCTGGTCAGGGCTTGTACAGGACAAAATAGATCACTGTTTCTCTCTTTCTCTCTCCCAAAATAAAATAAAATAAAATAAAATAAAATAAAATAAAATAAAAACAGATCTTTGGATTAGGATTTTAAAAAAAAGAGTCCATATCTCCTGAGGTACAAGGACAATACATTCTTTATTAGGAAGGTATTTGGGGATGCAGAGGCACTTCACTGAGTCACTGTTTCCTGTACAGAGCATTTTGACTCAGACTCAGATGAAAAAACTAACTTAACTGTGATTTCCTGCTTTAGAAATCACACTCAAATTCGTGTTTGCCCTAGTGACCAAAGAACACCATGGGTGGGCTGGAGCCTTAAGGAGGACAGAAATGATATACTTTAACAGCGCTTTCTCTTCTAGCCTTAAAGATGTTCAGGAAAATGTAGAGGAGCCCAAAGGACAAGGATATGCAGTCTCCACCATCATTCCCCATCCTATTTTTGCGCTAGTCCATCAGGGCTCTGTTAACTCTGTTGTATAACTTCCTGTATGAAAAATATGAGTGTAAATTTGTATAATTATTGCCCAGGATAAGGATCAAAGAGGTATATTGCCCTTTCATCTTGAAGCTATGACTACTACCTGATTCTTTTTACTCTTTAGCTTATTCTAAACCCTTTGAGTTTGTAACTGGATAGACTTGAGCATCATTTGGTGAATTCTGCTTTATTTGGGGCCTGGATTATTCAAATATCCTTACTTGCATTCTTTCCTTTATCAGAAATTGCAAGTTAAGCCCACAGGTTTGATGCACCAAAGGTCTTAGTACCTGTTTATTCAATGAAAGTGGATCAAATTTATATTTTGTTAATTAATCTGGGAAAAAAATTTGGGGATTTGGTGGCAGGGGATGTGGATGGAAAGAAAGGATTGATTTAAAGGGCTATAATTATGTTTAATAGTAATTAGCAGGTTTAAATTACCTGAGCCATTCCTGTCCCGTGATTCATGAAATAAGTAGAAGTTGGCTGTCTGTAGTTTGTTTAAAACAAAATGCTGCTGAATTGCACACTTAGGAGTGATCCCTTCAATTTTGGCTCTTGTATTCTTAGTAACTTTTGGTAAGGTAACATGTACAAACATTGGATAATAAAAGTTTGAGGAGAGGTTTTTAAAAACAGTGCACAAAACAATCAGAAATAGCTTAGTCCTTACTTCTCAACCTGGGAGATTTTGCCAGGGCTTTTCCTGCTAACTTGTTCACCTTTGCTGAGGAAATTCTGGTGGTGGAATACTTCATTTTAGGCTTTATTTTCAGGCTTCTGTTGGGTTAAAATATAGTATTAGTTCAATTGTCTCAACTTGAAAACATATAAAAACAACTGTGGCTAACAATATAAAATTGATAACATAACCACCAAGAGAAATAATTATTTCAGTAATATTTAAACATAGTATTCTGAATATATATCTATGCTAGAATATAGTCACAGGACAAAAAGAATTGCAAAGAAATCTTAAGCTTTACTTAGTCATTTTGTTTTTAATGGTAATATTGCTATTGAAATTCTGAGACTGTTTATTCTACTACAGGATACAGCAAATAAATAGATGTATTAATATTATAGGATTTTCACTGTTGGGGAAAGGAGATACAAATATAAAATTTTAAAAAGCCAAGGGGAAATTCCTGTGATGTTAAATTTGAATTAGCAACTTTGGTATGCCTGTATCTTAGTTTCCAAATACTTTTTTCACTAACAGGAACTGGGACTAGATATGGTCTGAGAAAATAGAAGTGAATGTGGAATATCCTGTGATGCTGGAAAGCAGTGAGTTATTTAAAGTTTTGGGGTTTTTTTGTTTTTTGTTTTAATGTCTAGAGAGAAATCGGTTGCCTCTCACATTGCCCAACCAGGGACCTGGCCTGTAACCCAGGCACGTGCCCTGATTGGGAATTGAACTGGCAACATTTATGTGTGCGGGTCAGCCCTCAACCCACTGAGTGACACCAGCCAAGGCAGCAGTGTCATTTGAAAATGAGTGAGGTGTCAAAAGGACACATGAAGGGTTTCCTGCTGCCCAAATTTGGCACAATTTAAGCATCAAAGAGAATAATAATGGTAATTGACTATAAAGCATTTGATGAAAAAAGAAACCCACAAGTCCATAGCATTTCTCAAGAAAGAATGAATGAGGAATTCATTTATTACAGAGGGAATAATAAAATTAGAAAAATCACCATCTTACAGTCCCCAATTTAATACCTGATTCAGGATCATCAATGGATATTATACCTTGATTATCAAGCTGGGTTGCAGTACCCTACTGAAAGATTATGGAGTTCTCTGTCATAAATTGCAGAAAGCTTCATATTTTGTCAGTAGGGTACTGCAACCTGACTTCATGATCAAGGTAAGGCAGTGATGTGGTGGTTTGTGGGAGAAGGGGGACTTCTTCTCTAGTCTTAAAATCTCCCTGACATTGCTGAATTCTACTAGTAGTTATTGCTTCTTTTATTAAGTATTATCCTTTTTTTTCTATAAAATAAAATCCAAATTATCCCAGGAGTGGTTATTTGAGTAACCACTCAAAAGTGGTCGGGAGTACTGAAATCAGAAGTGATTACCATTTAAATCTCTTATAAACTTCATATTGCTCAGATCTTCTAGCAGAGCAAGGGAGCAGCATTTAGTTCCTGGGTCAAAAGACTCAGTGGAAGATAAACTTCATGCACCTTTATGTTTGTCCCTGGACAATCCCAAACAGGCTGAAATTTTCTTGTCTAGATGGAACTAGAATCAACCATGCAGCCATCCTATGTATAGCCAGTCTCATGAGCAAAACCCTTCAATGGTAGGGCAGCTGAGGACTCCCTCTTCTGCCCCTGGGAGTGAATACTATCCTCGCAGAGCTTGAGGGCCTAACATCAGTCCTTATCTTCTTCTTCTGATTCTCTTACCTTTACTGATCAAGAACATTTAGAAGTAGAATACCTTAGACATCATTTTACTGAACTTCTGTCTTTATAGATGAGTATGCTAAGGCTTAAGTGCCTTGCTCAGTATACAAAAGCAGAACTGGAACCAGAATCTTGTCTCCTGACTTCTGTCTGTTATGCCAGAGCTTTCCCACCCTGTCTCCTCTTCTCCCCCACCCAAATGTAGGAAGAAAAGTAATCGGAACTAGGAATTTAACTTCAAATGCTTAGCTGGTTGTCCATCTTCTTTGAAATAAGAAGTTTCTGAATATGGTAGGTGCTTTCTAATCCTAATGTGTAATAGTGCAGGTTGGTAACCTTATTGTAGTTAAATTTTAAGTTGTACAGAAAATAAGTCAAATAGTACCCTGCACGTAGTAGGTATTTGGGTAACACTTTACCGATAACATGAAAATTGCATTGCTGGATTTATTGTTTTATCTTTTATCCAAGGGTCCTTATGTCCTAGAAAAATATTTCCCTGATGGATATTAAAGAAAAAGAAAAAGCCTTGGCTGGATGGCTCACTTGGTTGGAGCATTGTCCTGTACACCAAAAGGTTGCAGTTTTGATTCCCAGTCAGGGCACACGCTAGGTGGAGGGTGTTTCTTTCTCTCTCTCCTGCTCTCCCTTCCTCTCTCTCTAAAAATAACCATATCCTTGGGTGAGGACTTAAGAAAAAAAAGTTGCATTTTCAAATAAATGTGGGAAACATTCCAATTTATATTCTGTCTCTTGGGAAGTCAGTACTTACATTAACATGGTAAAGGTGTTGACAGTCCATTCAAGAGTCATCGGTACCTTTGTTGAACTGATTATTTTCAGTAAATATTTGATCTTGTAAACTGCCCCACCCATTCTGTTCACACCCTCATGGACTAGTTTAAGAGAACACACTTGGAGGGACTCTGCTCTGAACCATTAACTTGCATAGTTAAACAAGGTAGATAAGCCCAAAATACCACCTTTATGTATTTACAATAGTCATTGACACAGAGAAAGTAGGCTGTTTTTTAAGAATCACATGGTAAGTCAAAAGCATAGTCAGGAATTATTTCCAAATCCTATTCTAAAAAACAAAGCATTTTCTGTAAACGACCTACAAACCTTTTCCCTTAAAAAAATATGATCACTCCTTTCACTATTTTCTTAGAATTAAAAGTTTACTATTTACTCTCCTACTTTAAAATCAAAATATTTCAGACTATATAGCAATATAAACATCACTACTTCTTTTCTGCTGCTTTTCCAATAATATAGGGCAAGTATTCTTGCACGCTGGTTATGATACTCACCTCAGTTATAAACATGAAGGACTCATATCAGGTGATGAGATTTCTTGCTATTAACACTTGGTAGTAGTTGATGCAGTTATATTCCAACACTATTTATATGCACACACTTGGATTAAGCAACATTGGGTGACAGCATTTGATGAATCAGGCAATGCAAAGAGAGCCAGTTGAGTAGGTTAGACAAGTGGGAGCACATTTTATTCCCACAGGCAAATTCTAAACAGGCCTTTTACATTATTTTAGCTATAGTACTTTCAATGAGTTATTCTTTGTTAATTACTAATTTTTACCAAGCATCTATGACATGGACTCTAGTTAGTGTTTATGGCTTGATATAGAGCATATAAATACACAGGTTGTTTAATTGCCTTTCTCTTTTCCACAAAATTGATAACTTTTAAAGTATTTTTTGATAATAAAAATGATGTACATGCACTTATAAAATGTATAAATGACAAGGAAGCATATATGCTATAGATCCTCATATTTTTTTCAATGTAGAAATACTATGCATATCTACTTTTTATGCAAAAGTAGAATCACACCTTAAATATTTTGTAAGCTGCCTTTTCTCATTTTTCAATTAACACTACATCACGAACACTTAACATGTCAGAAATATTCTTTTACAGGAAGCATTATTATATTAATAGTACTCAATCATATAAATATACATAACTAATCTTTTAACACTTTGGCCATTTACAGTTTTTCCTTTCTTTTCTTTTTCTAATATCACCAATGTTGCAACTGACAGCTCTGTGTGTGTGTGTGTGTGTGTGTGCGCGCGTGTGTGTATGTGTGTGTTGTGATTCATGGGAAATCTTTATAAGTTTGTTGGTAGCATAAATTCCTAGCAGTGGAATTTCTGGATCAAAGGGTATGTACATCTTCTATTTTAATAGATATTACCCAACTGACTTCTAGTAATTTGTATTAATTTATAACTTTCTCAACAATCCAGGTTCATGCCTTTTTCTCTATTGCCTTAGCAGAAATATCTCATAGCTTCAAATTTTATTCTTTTTATTATTTAGTGAGATCTTTTTAAAAACATGTTTGTTGTCAATTTCTATAAACTACTGATTTATATGAACTTTTTGTAAATTAAGAAATAAAACCCCAGCCTGTGATGTCTGTCAAAAAGTTTTCCCCACTACCACTTATCTTTAGAATTTGTTAATGGTGTATCTTTTTCATACATAAGTTTTCAAATTTAATCAATGTTTTCTTATAGAACTTCTGGGTTTTGTGTCCTGCTTCAAAAGAACCCCTTTCCTCCAACATTACAAATAAGTTTATTATGCCATTTTCTAAAACTTTTATAGTTTATTATTTAATAGCTAAATGTTTGATTCGCAATCACCTTTAGCATGAAGAATAAGTAAGAGTTTTTTCCCCCCATGTGCTTATACCAACCACACATGTAACCCAAGCTATGTAGGGACCACCGTTCAGAGGGTTGTGAGTTCAAAAGTGAGAAGCTTGAATTTTATACTGTAGCTAGCAGGAATCTTTTGAAAGTTTGTAAAGCAAGTAATATATCATCAAAAATGTGTACTGTGAGTGTAATTTTATAGCTATGTGAAGGAGCACCCGAAGGAAGAAAAGAAAGAGGAAAGAAGACTAGTTAGGAGGCCAGTTAAAATAGCCTGGCAAAAAGCAGAGAGGACAGATCTAGAACAAGTTAGTGAGACTAGTAAGGAGAGGATGAAGGCAATGAGTGCTGCAGGCATTTCATATAGCCCCAGTCTTACTAGAAAAGGACCGGGCCAAAGCAAATCTGCCTCTGGCCAGCTGGTCGTCTGTAGGTTCTTGACGTCATACAGAGGAGATTTCACAACATGAGTCCAGGTGATTTTTAGAGCATGTTTATTAAAGCTGAGGACAGTGAAAGAAAGGGCTTAGGACAGAAGAAGAAAGAGGAGAGAACCTAGGCAGAGCTGTTTTGGCTCACTGAGAAATAAAAGTCTCAGTGAAAGAAGTGAGCCAAGGCAGGGCTGCTGTCAGCTCACAGGAAAGTCAGAGAAAAGGGGACCTTGGAAACAAGTTCAGGAGGTTAGTCCAGGACAAGCTGTCACTGCCTATGGCCCCCCTGGTTGCAGGCCTCATGGGGTCTGTTAGAGTTTAGGAGATGCACACCCGTGGGGGAAGAAAATGGGAAAGGGAAAGGGAGAGGCATAGCTGCACTCCTGGGAGAGGCAGTGCAATGCCAGTCCTTCAGCTTGAGGGTTTTAAAGGCTGGGAGTTTAGAGGAGGGCTTAGTGGGGAGGATCTCAATAGAATATTCATCAGCTTTATACTGATAAGCCAAAATAAGATTTATTCCCTTAACTCCACCTGTCCTTGGGTGCAGTTGGCAACAATGGCATCATTTGGATTTTTGTTATCTATCTCCCTGAATAGGGTATTTAAACTATTTATCCTCTGGTTGAGGAGGAGGAATGTAAATCATTTACTCTTGTGTCCTTGGTAAGGGGAGGTAGAATTTTGGGATTTACTAGATGGCTATAAACAGCTTGGCCATTTAACTATCTTCCCTATTCTACTTGTCCTGGCTTATTAGCCTGTCTCACTAGAAATTAGCATGAGAAAGGGTCCTAGAGATGTCGCAGAGATGTCTGTTTTAGCTCCACTAAGTTACACAGTCCTTAGTGGCTAGGTCAGTTTAGAGCCTAACTTTCACTCCCAGAGCTGTCACAACTCTTTGTGGATGTGTATGTATCAGCTCTAGACTGGGAATGAGAGGTGAAAGTGGCAACAGTGGTTCAGAGTAGGAAACAGGGACAGTTAATGAGTATGATATAGGGCAGGTGGTGTTTCAGATTCTCGAAGCACAATTTCAGCAGGCAGCTGGAACTGAGTTATGGTTGGGGGAGGCCAAAATCAGCCATGTGGAATTGGTCTTCATTTGTGAAAGCATAATAGTTGATGTTATAGGAATAAATAAGATTGTCTCAGCTGAGAGTGGGGCAGGAAGAGGAAGCTTTGTCTAGATGGAACTATAAGGAATCTTACATTTAAGGGGCAAGAAAAGAGTTAGCAAAGACCAGAAAAAAAAAAAAAAAAGAAGACAAGAGCTCATATCAGGAAGGCTAAGGAAGAAGATCTTCTCAAAAGAGAACATTTGGTGATAATCACTACAGAGACCCAGCTGGAGATTAGAGATCTCTCTCTGAGATCTCTCAGATAAGTATGATGGGCTCTCCAAGAAACTGCAGTAGACTGAACAGTGTGAAGAAGGAAGTAAGACTTTTTCAAGAAGTATAATAGTGAAAGGGAAACAAAGAAAGAATGGTATCTCAACAAACTACATGTAGAAGAGAAGAGGCTGCTTACTAGCTAGGTGACCTTGGGCAAATTAGTCTCAAAGCCTCCATTTCTTCATAATAATGATTTTCCTCATAAGTTGAACTCATTGGGCTTGTGAGAATTATATGAGAATGTATATTTTAAGCATTTAGCTCAGTAGCTGGGACATATAAGAACTTAATACACATTTTTATTATTATTGTTAGTGTTGAGGTGTTTTATTGTGATGTGGGACTCTTGTGAATGTTTTAATATAGAGAGAAAGGAACCAATGAAAAGGAGAAGACTGATATAATAAAGTCTTAGAGGAGACAGAGAGAGAAGGGAAATAGCTCTAGTGGAAGGGTCAGCTTTGAAAAGGAAGAGGCAGCCCTGACTGGTATGGCTCAATTGGCTGGGCATCCTCCTAGACAGCAAAGGGTTCCTGGTTCAATTTCCAGCCACAGCACATGCATTGGCTGAGGGTTTGGGGTGTGTAGGAGTGGCAACCGATTGATGTTTCACACATTGGATGTTTTTCTCCCTCTTTTCCCATCTCCCTAAAAATAAATAAATAAAATCTTTAAAATTAAAAAAAAAAGAGGAGGTGGAGGCACACTTCTTTTTGTAGGAGAGGGGGAAAAGGGAGAGAATGAGAGAGATGTGAAATTTTAAAGTCTAGGAACATAAACTTGAGGGTCTTGTAAATGGCCTGAATCTTCTTCATAAAATAGATTGTGAAAAGAATTATAGAGATTAAGAAAAATACACGTGAGTTTGACTTTTTGATAATAAGTGGGAAAAGCCTGAAATAGCTTCTTGGAGAACATATAAAAAAATTAACTAAGGGCCCTGGCCAGGTGGCTCATTTGGTTGGAGCATCATCTTATACACCAGAAGGTTGCAAGTTCAATTCCAGGTCAGGGCACATACCTAGGCTGTGGGTTCAATCTCTGGTCAGGGAGCATATGGAAGGCAACCTATTGATGTTTCTCTTTCACATCAATGTTTCTCTCTCTTTCTCCTCCGCCTTCCTCTCTCTCTAAAAATCAATTTTAAAAAATACCTTTGAGTGAGGATTTAAAAAATTAACTAAGGAATAGGGAGCTACTGTTCATAGATATTGAGTTTTGGTTTTAGTTAGATGAAAAAAATTTTAGAGGTGGTTGGTCAATAATATGATAGCACTTCATGTCACTGCACTGTACACTTTAAAATAGTTAAAATGATACATTTTAATCTTTATTTTACTACAATTTTGAAAATTATTTTTTAAAAGATTTTAAAAAATGAGAACGAGAGAAGTAGAAGGATGGAAAGGGGAGTGGGGTTGTTCGTAAACAGGAAATTTCTATGTTCCCTATCCTGGAAGTAGAGATGTTCTGATGACAGTGGTAGTTAGAATGAGCTTTTTCAGGTGAGCTGTGGAAAGTGTTAAAGAATCATCAAAACAGGCACTCAAGTGGTGAAGGCTGATGACAGCAAAAGCACCATGGAATAGAAAAGAACATCAGGGTCCTTGGGGACCAGAATGTCAAGAAATTAACATAAATCATTGGGCCCAGGGCCGGGATTAACAAGGGTAATGGAAAATGAAAAATGTGTAACTTTCTCTATTGGCCCTGGGAGCTGGGCACACAGGGAAAGTGAGGGTTTTGAGAATAGTGGTGTCACCAGGGGAAAGCCACACTTTAGATAATAAAAGGAAATAGCTTTTCAAGGAAAAAAGGAAGGAGAGGGTAAGGAGTGTACATGTGTGTGGGAGGGGGAACATTCCAGAGGAAATGATATACATTTAAATTATTTTTTTAAAAACCTGAAAGAAGGTTTTAATCTACCAAGAATTAGTATTTTAAATAGAAATACAGTAATTGGAAATGCACCTCTGAACAGCAACAAGAAAAATGTATGGGCTATAGTCCCTTCTAGAGTTGCACTATATGTGGTTGCCTTTTTGGCTGGAAAATACTTCCAGGAACTTAAGTACAACAGATATTGAGTGCTCATTATTTGCCAGGAACTAGGTATTCCATCAGCATTAACCCATGGGACACTGTATGAAAATTTTCATTTTACTTTGTTTTAGCCAGAGGCACTGACCTCTTTTCCCTTAGTTTGTCAAATACAAAAATGACAATAACCAACACAGCAATAGCCTCCCAGTGTGAATGAATCATTATCATACCTATTTTTTGTCAGATCAGCCAAAAAAAATTTTTTTGGCGAGCCACAGAATTTTAGTAATTAGCTTACGCATGCCATGAGATGAAAAATGTTGAAAATCACTGCCCTAGTAAGTAGCTAAGTGCTTTGAAAAGAAACATGACTAGTAATCACTGTAAGGAAATCCTAACTCCCTGAGATCCTGAAGTCACAAGTGATGCCAGATTTGGATTTGTTTGTACCACAGCACAGAGTGCTGTCTTACAATAACAACAATAATAAATCAAACACTTGTCTCATGCTGGGCTAGATGCTGGAGTTACATAGTTAATTGTTTCCTGCCCTCCTAGTGTTTATTCTCTTTGGGGGAGATAGATATAGATATTGAGCAAATAACCGTACAAATAAATAATTTGTAAACTGTGATAAATAAGAATTAGGTTGGTAAAGAAGATAAAGAAGAGTGGTACTAAGGTAGTATGGTCACAGAAGGTGTCATTTAAGCTGTACCCAAGGGGTGTAAAGCACATATGGAAGGGCGAGGACAGAGGGTGGCTTCTGGGCAGAGAACACCTCAGGGGAAAGGGTCCTCACCAAGTTTATAATGTTTAGGGAACTAAGAGGGCCAGTGTGGCTGGAGCAGAGTGGGCAATGGGGAGAATATGGTGGAATGAAGGTGGAAATGAAAGGGGAGTTGGTGGGGGGGGCGGGGAGGCTGCATCCTAGAGTCCAGGAGAAGGAGCTTAGATTTTATTTAAAGTGCAATAGGAAGCCAAAGAAGGGTTTTAAGTAATATGCGGGGGTTTTAAAAGAGTGCTCTGGCTGCCATGTGAGGAATAGATGGAGGATAGTAAGAGGGAAGAAATGAAACCATCAAGGAGTCTACATTAATTCAAGTTCTAAATAATGGTGTGTGATGATGATAATGCTGATAGCAATTACAGTGCCTTGGGCCTCTGCTATGGGTCATTTGCTTTTTATACATTATCTCTAATTGTCACTATGATCCTGGTATTTGTGTATGATTGTCTCCATTTTTGAGGTGAAATTAAGTGTCTTGCAAAAGGCCACGTAGCTAATAAGTAGCAAAGCTAGTGTCTGAACTCAAGACCATCTGATTCCCTCTCTTACTCAATGGGAGCCATTGGAAGAATGAGATGGAATTGAATTCCTGGGCCTTAAATTTCATTCACCACCTTGTTGAGGTTGTGTGCTCTTGTGGAGGCAGAGGATCTACGAGGGTATGGAAACTGGTCCTGGCTTGTAGGAGGGAAAGGAAATGGGGTATATGACTAAGCTTGGCAACACTATATGACTTCATTCTGGGGGATTTTGCAGGGAAGCAGAAAAGAGGGTGAGAGGGGAGGGAGCTCACAGTGATCCTCTGCTCCCTTGGGTGTAGTGGTTTCACTTCTTTCTTGGAGGAGATCAGAATAAGTGAGTGGAAGAAGGGGAGGTTGAAGTTTGGGCAACAATGAGATAGCATCCTCCTTACCCAAAGTGAATCACTTCCTGTCCCCCTACTCTTCACCACTCTGAAAGTTCCTGTGTGTCACTTACCTGGACCCAGAACAGAACATTCTCCCAGGAAGGGGAAACGCTGAAAAAAGAAATCTGGCAAATCAATCTATGATACAAGCCAAACTCCTTGTGAGAGGAGGGGAGGGATGGTATTGATTTTTAGATAAAATTCCTTTTACATCTTCAAGGTGGAAAAACACTTAGCATTTGTAAAGCACTTCTATGCTTTTCCACAGTTTTCCTGGAAGCAGCCTTATCCAATCATTTTTATACAATGGTACTACCTGCCCCTTCAGCCTTTCTAGCTCCACACAGCCCCTTCTTCCATACTCTGTACATTTTAGACCCACTGGACTGCTTACTGGTCCTCCACTCATCACACAATTTTCACCTCTCCATAACTTTGTTCAAGCTGCTCCCCTTGCTAGAGATGTCTCTTGTCCTTTGCTTGAAAAGCTGATAGTCAACCCTTAGAGCCCAATTCAAATGCCTTTGTCTCCTTAACCACCAACAATCAAGCAGAATTTATTGTTTCCTCTCATAGTTGCTTATCATATCCAACAGTGTTTGGTTCTCTGTCTCCTCTGCTGGACTGCTAGTAACTTGGGAACAAGGGTTGTACCTTCATCTTTGTTTCCCAAACAATTATCCATAGCAGGCATCAGTACAAGTTGTGTAATTTAGATCAGTTCTTTCTAAAACCCTGCAAGCCAGATAAGGCTGCTATCCTGGACAGATGTGGAGACCCTGTCCAAATCCCAAAGATCTACAGGGTGATGGAACTGGACTCTGTAATTATCATTGCTTCATTTTGACCTACAAAAATGATAGTTTTATGTAAATCAACCTAATAGAGCCCAGGTCTTCTCATTCTTGAGCCAATGCCTTTTCTAAAACATTTAAAGAAGCTGACTTTCTGTTTGGCCTCTGGGCCTGTCGTTTTAGTGTGACTAAACATTTTGAATTGTTTATTTCAATGTGTTGGTTTATCGCCCCCCCCCATGCCCCTCCTCATGCCTCATGTACTTTGGAGACTCAGCTGTGTGTTGGACCAGATCTTCAGTTGTTTCAAAGAAGCAGAAATACGATAACTGACCCTCAGTTCCTAAGCTTAGACCCAGGATCTCTGCAGGTCTCAGTCTCCTTATCCCAAAAATGAAGAGAGGGCATGAAAGCCAGAGTCTTCCTATTCCTTTGACTCTCTTTCCTGTGCTTCTCTCCAGGCTCCCAGTTCAGCCTTTTCCTTTCCCTCTCTCTGGGCCCACTTCAATACAAGCAGCTGCATCAGCCACTTGTCCACCCAGAAAACGCCACCCTTGGAGAAATGTGTGAGCTTTGCCTCAGTCCTGTGGTCTCCCTTCTCATTTCAATACTCTTACAGCAGGTGAAGAAAGTCAGAATTAAGTAACCTGGAGCCATGTTTCTGGTGGAGGAGGATCCGAAATCCAGGTAAGCCAAGGACTTGGCTACATTTCACCTTAGCAAAAATTACAGTGAAAAAGAAACTCTATAGATGTGTGTGTGTGTGTGTGTGTGTGTGTGTGTGTGTGTATGTGTGTATTCAGAAAGCTATAAGTACTAGATGAAAACAATGTGCAGGAAAGAAACATCATGGAACATGTAGGTCTTTGGATTTAGTTTAAGTCTAAAATTTAAAGTTGAGATAATTTTTTCTTTTTTTAAATATATTTTATTGATTTTGCTTTCCAGTTGTCCCAATTTTTCCTCTTTGCCCCCCTCCACTGGGGACCCCCACTACCTCCAGCAATCCCATCCCTTAGTTCATGCCCATGGATCATGCATATAAGTCCCTTGGCTTCTCCCTTCCTATAGTGTTCTTAACATCCCCTGTTTATTTTTGTACCTATCGGTTTGTACTTCTTAATCCTTGCACCTTTTCCCCCATTCTCCTCCTTCCCCCTCCCAGCTGATAACCCTCCAAATGATGATCATATCTATGATTCTGTTCCTGTTCTGCTTGTTTGCTTAGTTTGTTTTTTAGATTCAGTTGCTGCTAGTTGTACATTTTTTAGAAAATCCTCACCCAAGGAAAGGCTTATTGATTTTAGAGAGGAGAAAGGGAGGGAAAGAAAGGGGAGGGAAGCATCAATCAGTTGTCTCTCCTATGTGCCCTGACCAGGGCCTGAACTAGCAACCCAGACATGTACCGTGACTGGGAATTGAACCCATGACCTTTCAGTTTACAGGATGACACTCCAACCAAGTGAGCCACACCAGCCAGGGTGACTTTTAAAATTATTTTTAAGTAAGACTGGACAATATACAAATGATGAATTTTATAAAAACAAAAACAAAACCAGAAAACTAGAGGAGTATGAAAAAATCAGGAGGAGTGTGCAGAGTTAAAAGTTCTGTGTTTTTAAAAACATTAACCCTTATACAGTGTTGACTCTGTGGCAAGTACTGTACTAAGTGTTTTACATATTTAACTCATTCAATTGTCCTATCAATCTTGTAGGAAGAACTGTTATTTTCTTTATTTTACAGATGAGGAAGCAGAGGCACATAGAGATCAAGTAATTTGCCCAAGTTCCCAGAGCTAAAATGTCAAGCAAACATTTTTAAAATTCATGAGGTGCTCCTGGAAAGGAGTGAAGGAATCCAAACTTGTTGGGTTTCAAACTTTCCTTCCTATACCCCACACCCAGAGAAGAAGTCCCTGCTTAAACTTTTAGAGGTCAGAAAGATTTTGCTACTAAGAAAACAAAATTAAACTTTTGAAAATATAGCATAGGTCTGCACCACCTGGATTATGTGATGCTGTTAGGGAAAGTGAGACAGAGGTCCTGTTCATATACCATTGGTGGTGGCGGCATCTAGCTAGTGAGCAGATTTAGTGGCATTATAAGGAAAAATCATTATACTTTCTTGTTGGTAGAGGAAATTTTTAAAACTTTTAAAGAAGTAGAATCATTTTCTGAAAAACAAATATTACATAAAATCCCAAGAGACAGAAAAAATTATTAATTTATTAACAAGGTTTAATATTTAAATTTTTAACATTTGCTCATTATAAAGTTAATTAATCAGAAACTTCTGTTTCAAGCATAATAGTAGGTTAGTTACCATGACCAACCCTCCTGACAAAAATAACTAAAATGCTGAAAAAATATTTTAAAAACATCTTTCCCAAACATACTGTTGAACTGTCATGAAAGTAAAGAATGCATAGTGTCTAGAAACTGGAAGGTGAGCAATATTGGCTTTTCCCGAAAGTTGTCTGCTAAATGCTAGAGACAGAGCAAACAAGTACATGAAGTGCAGGGACCAGGAGGTAAATCCCAGGATATGGCTAACATAGGGACTCTAATACAAAACTGCTGCATAAACCTGGATGCCCAAAGGGATAAACTCACAATGTAAGGGTGATTGAGATAAATAAACCCACCTGCAGAAGGGGACAGCCAGGAAGCTTGTTTGTCTCACTCAACTCCGGCACTGGATGGAAAGAAAACTGTTCCTCTGAGAATTGAATTGATGTTCTCATGAACCGTAAGCTCCCATGTGAGGTTACAGCCTGGAATCACAGTACTTGTGTGCTTCCAAAAACCCGAAATAGAGAATTTAATATAAAATGACTTCAAGTAGAGTTCCAAGACAAATGGGAAGGGCAAACACAAATCTTATCTTGAGGAACTCAGCTGCAAACCAAGCCACACAGTATTTTCCTACTAAAATTTCCAGGCCAAATGAGTATTAGTTTTCTGTCACAATTTATAAAGCAAACAAGAATACGAAACACCATGGTGAGAATCCACAGAAGAAACAGATAGCAGAAGCTAATCTGCAAAGGCTTCATGTATTAGAACAATCAGAAATAACATATAAATTAACTGATTTTAATATGCTTCATAAGAGTTCTAAAAAGATTGAAAATATGAAGAAAGAACAAATGGATTTTAAAAAGATTCAAATAGACTATCTAGAAATGAAAAATATATTATTGAAATTAAAGCCCTATGGATTGACTAAACAACAGATTACATATAGGTGAAGAACCAGTGAGCTAGAAAATATATCTGAAGGTATTGTCTGGAATACCACCCAGAGACACATATAGATGGAAAATATGTAAACAGGAATAAGAGACATTGAGGACAGAATAAGACAGTCTAATGTGTACCTATTTGGAATTTTAGAAGGACATGATAGAACAAGAAAAAATATTTGAAGATATAAAGGCTGAGAACTTTCCAAAATTATTGAAGACCCCAATCCTCAGATCCAAGAAACCCAGTAAATTTCAAACTGGTAAAGGAAGGAATTAAGGAAGGAAGGAAGGAAGGAAGGAAGGAAGGCAAGCCACATCTTGATATATTAAATACAAAATTGCAGAACATTTAAAAAGAGAGAAGATTGTAATATCAGTCACTGAACACAATGAAACTATTTGGAGAAGCAAAAAGGAAATTTTGATTGGGCATATGGATGGATATTTAAGTCTTACAGGAGCCCCAGAACCTGTGAAATTAACATCAGATATTTGCAAAACCACTAAAGTACCTCTGTGGTCAACTGAGTACCATTAAGTCTGCATAACTAGCTTAAAACTTCTTATTTTACAGATGAGGGAAATAACACTCAGAGCAGGTCTTACTCAAATCACACAGTGAGTGGGTACGGGGTGGAGCCAGGACCAGAACCCGGGTCTCCCAAATCCCAGAGTGATAGCTGTGACTGCTTTTTTATCCATATCTTGCTGCTTTTCTTTAAAATATATTACATACAAACAGCAAAGAGAAACAAAATGCGAAGAAAGTACAGGGAACAGTTCCAGTTTATCTGGGAACTTTTTGGTATTGTCCTTATGTTCCATATATAGAATTTAATAACTGTTTGAATACATTCTTACATAGTGCAATGTCCCATCTCTAGGAATCAATAAAACAGCTCATTTTTTTGAGTGGGGTAAGGAGTGTAGCCTTGCTTTGTTTCCTTCTATCTTGTCAGCTATCATGAAGGGGGAGAAAGGTTTTAGAAGATGAGATTAAAACTTAATCACAGCAAATATTCCTGTCACAGCATTCGGCAACAGTAGAAGGTGGCAGCCGAACAAAGGGTGGAGGCAAAATCTCACCCTGGATAAAAGCTTTGCTGAGAAATAGACAAGGAAAAAGCAGGTGCCAAACCAGAGCATGTGCCCATACGTCTGAGTCATAGGTCATAAATCAGGAAAATTGGAGATAAAATTTAATGTTTTAACTCAGTTCACTGCTTTAAGCATGGCAGTTTTGCTTTCTAAAATGTTTATAGCTAGATTCACAAAAAAAGACAACTTGCAAGGGTAGACAATGCTGATATATCAAACTGTATCATTTCTGTTTATTCATGAAAAGATAGTAATTGTGTCTGTGTGTGTATATGTATATTTGTAGGTAGGTAGGTACATAGGTATGTGTATGTATGTAAGAATTATTTCTGGATCTTTCCTAATTATCAGCAAATATAAGCAAACAAATGTGAGGGCCTCTGCAACTGGCAACAATACAATTGATCAAAACAGATTGCTTAACTAAGGATCAGAACTTGCCCATTAATGTGAGCTTTGACTCTGGAAATAGTGTCCAGATTCCAAAGCCTAAAATGGTTTAATATTCACAAATTCCAGATCCTAACAAATATCTACCCTACATTCTATCAGGTGATTTGCTGTTTGTTTTTTAAGACAAACAAGAGCTTTTAGACAGACAGATCTTTATATTTTGAAGATTACCTTCAAGCTAGAGTGATATATATAACTTTAAATTAGCTCATTTGTAAAGAAGAGGGCTGATTTGAGTATATTTTCAACCACATAAAACATTGACATGAAGAAATTTATTCCAGATTTCACACATACATGTTTAAAGCCAGTGAAAGTTTATCTAATTTTCATCCCAGTGCATAGGGATGCCACTAGCTATTTCTGGAATTAATCCTGGGAACTGGCATATTTCATTTGAAGATAGCTTTGGAAAACAAAGAAATAACAAGAGGAGTTTCTAAAAGAATGAGCCAGATGTTTATGGAAATGGGGAAAGATGGACTCAATATCTAAAATCTAGGACCAAGAAAAGGGAGCCCAAAGTACAAACTGAGGAAGATAAATGTACCAACTTTCAAAATAAAAACATTAAAAAAAAGTTTTCTCCTTAAGAATGGGAGTCAACTGCTTTGGGTTTATAAATTGCTTCCTATACTATGAAGACTAAAGATAAGTTTCAAAAGTGCAGTTTGCCTGAACTTTCTATTTTAAGACTTCTGACACCCAACCTGAGAATAAGAATTATTTTTGTGCATAATACAATAGTCAAGTGTTAGAAATAGCCTAAGTGCCCATCAGTGAATAAGTGGATCAAAAAACTGTGGTACATTTACACAATGGAATACTTACTGTGTAGCAGAAAGAAAGAATGGGCTCCTATCTTTCACAACAGCATGAGTGGAACTGGAGATTATTATATTAAGTGAAATAAGCCAAGTAGTGAAAGACAAATACCATATGATCTCACCTATAAGTGGAAACTAATTGACAAAACAAACAAGCAAGCAAAATATAACCAGAGACATGGAACTAAAGAACAAACCGACAGTGACCAGAGGGAGGAGGGAGGAGGGGAAAGACGGGAAAGGGTCAAGTCAAGGAACACGTATAAAGGACCCACGGACAAGGACAATTGGGGAGAGAGGACTGAATGTGGGAGAGAGGGGATAGGCAGGGCAGGGGAGAGCAATGAGGGGAAAAGGGGACAACTGTAATTGAACAGTAAAAAAATTTTTTTAATAAAAATAAATAAATAAATAAATAAAAAGAATTATCTTTGTGCTTAAAAAAAGGTCAGCCAATCAGCATTTAGTACTTTGATATCACATGTAGAACCTCTAGATGATCAGGTTTATCAAATGCCTGTGATATATCTCACAAAGCAGATACTTTGTTAAATATGTCATTTGAACAGTGTTTTAATTGAGAAAATTAATGAAGGTGGATTATTATTAGTTCATAATGATTCAACAATAACTTGATTAAATTTTTTAAAGATATGTTGTATTCAGATTGTATAAAAACCCAATTCGTGACCATGAATTAAGAGAATAATCCTTTTTTTCTACCATAGTATAACATTTTTATTTATTATATATTTTTAAAGATTTTATTTATTTATTTTTAGAGAGAGGAGAAAGGAAGGAGAAAGAGATGGAAAGAAACACCAACGCATGGTTGCCTCTCGCATACCCCCTACCAGGGTACTGGCCTGCAACCCAGGCATGTTCCCTGAGTGGGAATCAAACTAGCAACCCTTTGGTTCACAGACTGGCACTCAATCCACTGAGCCACACCAGCCAGGACCATTTTTATTTTTTTATTTTTAAATTTTATTTATTTATTTTTAGAGAGAGGAGAAGGGAAGGAGAAAAAGAGGGAGAGAAATATGGATTGGTTGCTTAATGCCCCCGACTGCATACCTGGCATACAACTCAGGCATGTGCCCTGATCAGGAATTGAACTGGTGACCTTTTGGTTTGCAGGCTGGTGGTCAATCCACTGAGCCACACCAACCAGGGCTATGTAAAATTTTTTAAAAAGTGATTCCTATTATTTTGAAACCCACATATAATATGATGGCTTGTTTTCTTCTCTAACTAATGTTGCTTTGCAACTGGGACACACCAGAAGAGTGCCTCAGCTCCAAAATTATCCTAGGAAAAAAAAATTATAAAGTGATTTGCTAACTAATTCAAGGCTGGGGAAGAAATACCAGTTGCCCCAGTCTGAGATAACATATTTCTAGGAAAGGGTAAAAAAAATAAATGCATTACAATTGAAAAGAACCACAATACCTACAAAATGAACATCTGACAGAGTGGTTAAAATGAGAAAAACAGAAAAAAGCAAGTATTTTCAAGGATTCAGGACAACTGGAATTTGTATACATGGCTGATGAGAGTGTAAATTGCTACAACCACTTTGGAAAATAATTTGATTGTATCCACTAAAGCCGCCTTTGGCCCAGCAATTCTACTTGAAAGTATATACTCAATAAAAAGGCATAAAAATGTCACCAAAAGACATTTAAGGGAATGTTAATAGAAGTCTTAGTCTTATACCTCTAAACTGGAAATAATGCAAATGTCCATCTACATTATAATAAATAAATTGTGTCACATATATTTAGAGTAATTCCAACTAGTAATGAAAATAAACAAGCTACTTCTATATGTAACAATGCAGATACAACCAAAAAACATAATGTTGAGTGAAAGAGGCCAGACACAAAATAGTATATAATATATGAATTAATTTATAAATGGTTCAGAAACCACACAGGCAAATTGAATATATGACATTAAAATGCATAATAATGGCCATTTTTGAGTCAGAGAGGAGCATGAAGAGGCTTCTGGAATTCTTTACTCTTCTATTTCTTCTTTAAAAAAAAATTATTTGTTTGTAGAGAGAAGGGAAGGGAGGGAGAAAGAGAGGGAGAGAAACATCAATGTGTGTTTGCCTCTCACGTGCCACCCACCCCCCACCGCCCCAGGGACCTGGCCCACAACCCAGGCATGTGCCCCAACTGGGAATCAAACCAGCGACCCTCTGATTCACAGGCTGGTGCTCAATCCACTGAGCCATACCAGCCAGGGCTCTTCTATTTCTTTATACAGTTACATAGGTTTGTTTACTTTGTGACAATTCATTAAGTTGCACGGTCATGATTTATACAATTTTCTATGTGTGTGTTATATTTATATGTTAATAAAATTTATTTTAAGGTAAAGGAAAGAGAGACTACATGGATTCCAAAATATGTGGATTCCAGAAGAAGTCACATCAAGACTGGTAGTAGGGGTGAGGATGTGGAATACGGGAGGTAAGCCAGCTGCAGAGGTTTCCCCTGGGGAATGAAGAGGTCCCAGCCCCACACCAGGCCCCTCAGGCCAGGGTTCTAGTGCCAGGAAGAGAAATCCCCATAACTTCTGGCTGTGAAAACCAGCGGGGATTGTGGCTGAGGGAAATGGAGGGCTTCTAGAGTCCCAGGCAGTCCCTCTTAAAAGACTGGCACATAGATTTACTCAGATTCACTCACTCTGAGCTCCAGTGCTGGGAGAGCATCTCAAAAGATACCAAGGATATACAGGAATAACTGAATTGTCTAGCTTTGGGACAAAGGCTGGAAGGATGGTTTTCTTCCAAACAGAAGTGCTGACAGGGGCCAGAGTTCCTTTATGAGCATTCCTCCTGCAGGTGGACACCAATTCTGAGTCTCCATCAACTTGACTAAAACTGTTTGTTTGCCTTGGTGATTCCCTAAGACCCCCTCACTATCTGACCTGTGGGCTCACCCAAATCACTTCCAGTGGTTTTTTTCATACAAATGGCCTGCCTTGGCTCATGCTGCACTTTCCTAAAATCTCTCAAAGAAAGATTCACAAACCCCAAACAAGCAGCATCTGGCCTTGGTGTGCCCTGTACTTCTTGCTAAGTGGCCCCAGGCCTGGCACTAGTAGTAGCTGGCCTCGGTTCACAGCTTGGCCTCCCCTGGGCACCTTCAAGCCCAGCACAAGTAGCATCCATCTGCAAATCACTGTGTAACTCATGCTGGGTGGCCCCAGGCAGGGCACAGATGGTGGCTGAAATTGCCCTGCACCTCCTGGGAGGGTTCAGAGCTAGCACACCAGGTGGACAGCTTCAGAACACACCGGTGCACCACCCAACCACCTCCACAGGTGACACACTCAAGGGGTGGACTCACTAGTCCTTGCACAGCAGCTCCTTGCTATAGTAGCAGGCACTCCTTGTAGCTGATCAGCCCAGGGGATCAGTCCCTCCCACTGATGTGGCACCAGCAATCAAGGCTCAACTAGCCCTGACCAGTGTAGCTCAGTTGGTTGGAGCATCATCCCATAGCCAAAAGGTTGCAGGTTCGGTTCCCAGTCAGGGCACACACCTACATTGTGGGTTTGATCCCCCCGTTATGTACATATGATCCCCAGTCTGGTCACATACAATTCCCTGGTCTGGGTGCATACCAGAAGCAACCAATTGATGCTTCTCTCACACATTGATGTTTCTCTCTCTCTAAAAAGCCATGAAAAGTTGTCTTTGGGTGAGGATTAAAAAAAAAATTTAAAGGTGTCTCAACTACAACAGGAGGATCCACACAGCTCATACATAGAGTGGGGAGTAGGGAGAGGGTTGCACCTGGAATGCTCAGGTCAGATGACTTGGGAAGCTGCACCACTGAGCCCTGCAGGACACCTATTACTTAAGGCCACACCACAAAGACTGGGAGATATAGCAGCTCTACATAATACCTAGAAACAAACACAGGGAGGCAGCCAAAATGAGGAGACAAAGAAACATGTCCCAAATCAGAGAATTGGACAAAACCTCACAAAAACTAAATAAAATGGAGATAAGCAATCTACCAGATGCAGAATTCAAAATATTGGTTATAAGAATATTCAATAAACTTAGGGAAGAGTAGATGAACTCAGTAAGAACTTCAACAAAGAAATAGGAAACAAAAATGGAGATAGAAAACATAAAAAAGAACCAGTCAGGAATAAAGAATATAATGACTGAAATGAAAAATACATTAAAGGTAATCAAAAGTAGTTTAGATGAAGTAAAGAACTGAATCAGCAATTCAGAAGAAACAGTAGGAGGAAACACCCAACCAGAAAAGCAAATTGAAAAAGAATCCAAATAAGGAGGGTGTAAGAGGCCTCTGGGACAACATCAAGCATACCAACATTCACCTCATGGGGGTGCCAGAAAGAGAACAAAGAGAGCAAGGAATTGAAAACCTATTTAAAAATATAATAACAAAAAACATCCCTAGCTTGATAAAGAAAAATAGGCACACGAGTCCAGGCAATGCTGAGAGTACCAAACAAAGTGAACCCAAAGAGGCCCATGCCAAAACACATTATAATTAAAATGCCAATAGTTAAAGACAAAGGATATTAAAAGCAGCAAGAGAAAGGCAGCTAATTACCTACAAGGGAGCTCCCATAAGACTGCCAGCTGATTTCTCAACAGAAACCTTGCACGCCAAAAGGGATTGACACAAAATATTCAAAGTAATGAAGAGCAAGAACCTACAGCCAAGATTACTCTACCCAGCAAAGCTATGATTTAGAATTAATGGGTAGATAAAAGGCTTCTCAGATAAGAAAAAACTAAAGGTGTTCATCGCCCCATCCAACCAGTATTACAAGAAAGGTTAAAGGGACTTCTTTAAGATGAAGATGAAAAGGAAATAAAAAATATGAATAACAAAATAGAAAAAATACATATCTATCAACAATTACTTTAAATGCAAATGGATTAAATGCTCCAATCAACCAACATAACGTGGCTGAATGGATAATAAAACAAGGTCCTTACACATGCGGTCTATAAGAGACTTCACATCAAAAGATACATACAGGTTGAAAGTAAAGAGATTAAAAAAGATATTTTATGAAATTTTTTTTAAAAAGCTGGAGTAGCACTATTCGTACTAGAAAAATAGACTTTAAAACAAAAGCTATAACTAGAGACAAAGAAGGACCCAGCAATTCCAATTCTGAATATTTATCTGAAGAAACCCAAAACACTAAATCAGACATATGCATCCGTATGATCACTTCAACATTATTTACAATAGCCAAGATATGGAAGCAACCTAACCATCCACCAATAGATGCATAAAGAAGTGGTGCATATATAGAATAAAATGACTCAGCCATAAAAAAAAGAATGAAATCTTGCCGTCTCCAGCAACACGGACAGACATAGAGAGCATTGTGCTAAGTGAAATAAGTCAAAGAGAAATGCCATATGATTTCACTTATATGTAAATTCTAAAAAACAAAATACCTAAATGAGCAAGTAGAACAGAGACAGACTCATCGATACAGAGAACATTTTGACCATTGCCAGAAAGGAGGAGGGTTCGGAGGATGGGTGAAAAAGGTTAAGGGATTAAGAAGTACAGCCCAGGCTCATGCGGCTCAGTGGACTGAGTGTTGGCATGCAGAATGAAAGGTCGCCAGTTCAATTCCTGGTCAGGGCACATGCCTGGGTTACGGGCCAGGTCCTCAGTTAAGGGCATGCAGGAGGCAACTGATCTATGTTTCTCTCACACATGTTTCTCTCCCTCTCTTTCTGCCTCCTTTCCCCTCTCTCTAAAAAAGAATAAAATACTTTTTAAAAAAGAATACATATTGGTAGCTACAGAATAATCATGGGGGTATAAAGTACAGCATAAGAAATATAGTCAATAATATAATAACTATATATGATGTCAGATGGATACTAGGTTTATCAGGTTCATCACTTTGTATGTTATATAAATGTTGTACACTTGAAACTAATAAAATATTTTATGCCAACTGTAATTGAAAAATATATATATATATTTAAAAAAGAATGAGTGGAGATGACTGGAAAATAGTCAGGCAGGAAATGAACACATGCTCAAAGTGGTTGGTTCTTTCCTCATTTATCTATGCTTATGCCATACCAGATATTATTGAACATTTTGAACATTACCCTTGGATAGACCATGAGATTTTTTTTCACAACCAAAAATAGGATCACCACCCAGTTATACACTGCATCTTGTATTAGATGATACTGAATTTGATTTTTAGAAGACATTTAAAAATTAACAGTAGGGAAGCTTTTCACTCACAGTGTGAGAGTTCCTGGCCACTGATCTGAATAAACTAACCCACAATCCACACCATGGATACTTAATTCCCATAAAAGCTGGAACAGAGCTGCCCTGTGAATGAACAGAAAATACAGCTCAGAGGTCTGGAAACTTGTCCACATTGGTATTGTTAGGTAGAAGTTTAGGAGAAGGAAGAAGGATAGGAGGGGGTCCATAGTACTTGCAGAAAAACTCATAAATAACTTTACCTGCCTTCGGCTACATATCTGTTTTTAACAGGATAACAAGAGGTGGTCTGGAGCAGGATAAAAGTCTGAGTTAACAGACCCCCACCCATACTATGCTTAGGAGGTCACACCCTCCCTTGAAGGAGTATGAACAACCTTTTCCCACCAAATCATTATGTAATTTCCCTCACCCCACCCCACAAATTATGTAAGTCCTCAGGACCAAGAGACCGAGTGCGTATGCCTTTCTCACCCACCTCAGCTAGGCCCGTTCTCTTCCATGAGAATGTATCACTAATAAACTTTGCTTACATACTACTCATATTTTGCCGTGTATAATGAGCACCCATGTTTTTGGCCCAAACTTTCAGGAAAACAAAATCTTTCATTTTAATTTTTTAATTCTTTTAAACATTTTATTTATATTTAGATACTTGTTTCTTGTATTATAAAGGAGTCTTAGTATTTATTTTTGAACATATTATGATACAAGAAATTTTATGTAACAAGCAATTACAAAACACAAGAACAGATTTTTCCCTCAAAAATTTGGGCAAAAAAGTGAGCATTATACATGGCAAAATACAGCAATAGGCTAGCTGACCTTTAGTCTTTTACTGGGAGGCCAAGAACCGAGCCTCCCACAACAGCATGACAAGCCTTTGATCTCACTTTGCCTACTTCACGGGCTGTTCCAGCTATCTTTTCCCCCAAATTGCTGATTTCATTATTTTTACATGGAATTCTAAATAGGTTCAGCCTTCGTAATGTGGTAGTTGGGTTTGAGGTAAGAGCTACAAAAGTGAAAAAAAACTGCTAAAAACAGTTTTCTATGTCTTATTTTTCTCCAAGATAAGATTTAATCATTTTCCTCCTCTGAACAGATTTAACCAACTATGCAGAGCAAACAAATATAACTGGCGGCTCTTCCTTTGCCAAAAAGAGCCCTTGTGTATAATAGGTATAAAAGTTATCTGGATCTAACAAGAAACCACAACCTTGGAGGTTATACTAGTCACTGTACAGTTCTGTCTGGATAGTAGGGTGAGCCAAGGAATCTAAACCTAGATGCTTTTTTAGGAGCACTTGCCATAAATAACCAGAAAAAAAAGTTGGACGCTGCTAAAAATGGACTTCTATCAAATTATTATACTATAATGAACTAAGAGATATAAAAATTTATAAACCATATTCCTACTCTCCCCTCCCACCTGGTACGTCACAATGTCAGTGACTTTGATGCTTCTAAATGGTGAGTATGATGTCATGGACCTCAAAGTACTAAGGAGAAATCCTTCCAATTTACATAATAAATAATAATAATTGACCAGCTGGATGTAAGCATTACACGTCATGTCCTTGACATGAAACTCTCCAATATTTCTTAGTAAAACAGTTTGTACTCCTTTGAGTTAGAAACATCCGCTTTATCCTATTAAATGACTACCACATAATGAAAACTACTATTATGGTTTCACAAACCATGTGGCTTTTGAGTAAGTCAGTAAAGAAAAATGTGCAGCTTTTTTGATAAAGTAATGGTACATATACATTCAGATAATATGGATCTTATACAAGTGACAGTAAATTTTTTTTAAAGGAAGCTGAGGACAGCCACCAAATTATATTAGAATAAATGCCCACATCTATGTCTGTGGCTGAAACTTAAAAAAAAAAAATTTGAAACATATATTACTCAAGGAAACTTACTACTACTACTGCGACTACTACTATTTTACTGACATGAAGTAATCATGCTGACTACTGATAAAGTATTGTTTAAACAGGATTGTGACAGAATGTGGACAAGTAATACATAATATATGTATAAAAGATAATGGAAAAAAAAGAAAACCTCAGGAGGCAAAACTTTGGAAGTAATAAATTCAGGTTAGAGGAAAATTCATGTTTGGGTGTAATAAGCCCATAAATGAAAGAACAAAGGGGTGTGGACAAAAAATGAGGAGCTATAATAAAGCTAACCGAAAGTAATCTCACAGGGTGATGTGATCACAAATTCCTACCTGGCCAGGTCACAGTGCGTAATCTGATCCCAGGCCTATAACTTCTTTAGCAAAAAGTTTTAAGCCAGCCCTGTCCAGTGTCTTCGTGCATCTAGATGAACATGCCTTTGAAATGACAGAAGTAATAACCCCGCTCAAGGTGGAACTACCAGAGAGAGCACATAATCTTTTTAACTACCTGTGAATTCTATCCCCATCTTCTTTCTTCCACCCTTATGTAATCTTTCTTATGTTCCCTCCTTAATTTCAAAGACATAAAGGAAATTGCAAAACTTGTTCTTCAGAGCATTTGAGCTTGCTTCTCTGCATTATTGTCCGTTTGGCTCAAATAATTCTTATAAAAATTTTCTGCAGGGATCCGGGTACATGCAAGAATCAATCAATGAAAGCATAAATAAGTGGAACAACAAAAAATATTTCTCTCTCTCTTCCTCTCTCTCTCTAAAATCAATCAATTAAAAAAAATTCTGTACAAGTTTGGGCATTCTTTCTTTTTTCAATTAAAATTTTGGTACTCCAAGGTAACTTTCTAGTTATTTAAGATTTTATTTATTTATTTTTAGAGAAAGGGGAAGGGGAGGAGAAAGAGAGGGAGAGAAACATCCATCAATTGCCTCTCACACACCCCCAAGTGGGGACCTGGCCCACAACCCAGGCATGTGCCGTGACTGGGAATCAAACCTGCAACATTTTAGTTTGCAGACTGGCGATCAATCTGCTAAGCCACACAAACCTGAGTGGACATTCTTGTATAAATGGGAAAAGGCATATAACCTCTTTATAAAGAAAATAGAAATTTAAAAATAGCATTTCTTAAACTGCCATCGTTAGAGCCAGCAGGCTAAGAAGTTACAGTGGTTTAGATTTGAACACAGCAGACATGCAAAACTATAAAGTTCTGTCAAACTCTTTAAGAAAACACTTTGCTATGAAATCCAAGAGAAGTCATGAGTGAAATGATCTTATAATTGTGAAAGGTCTCAGATGCGCTAGTATTGCTAGGGAAATTGTGACAATCATCCAGTTTATAAGGTGTGGAAAGTAAATTAGATGTTAGATGTAGACTAGTGTGCTAATTAAAAGTGAAGCACCCAGCCAATTTTGTGCATGGCCAGTGTGGAAAGTAAATTAGATATTAGATGTAGACTAGTGTGCTAATTAAAAGTGAAACACCCAGCCAATTTTGTGCGTGGACTTCTCTTGACTCTGGCAACAACAATGGAAAAGGCAAATGAAAGTTACTCATGAGAATGGGCTGGTAGTGTACAGTTTCCCTCAGATGGCAATGAACATAGCCCTAAGGAAATAGGTATCATGTTTTAATGTCATTATCACTATTGTTTTTATGTTTGTGAATGATGGAAACTTTGAATGGAAAATGGCTTCACAAAGAAGATTAGAGATACACTAAATGAAGTTTGGAATTCATCTTTCTGCATGCTTCTTTTTTTTTTTAAGTTTATTAAACTTTTATTTATTTATTTATTTTTAATTTAACCATTTTTATTGTATTGTTTCCTATTACCCTTTATCTTCCTTATACACTCTTCCAACTTCATCCATCCCTCTTCCCCCCACAATCACCATACTGTTGTCCATGCCCATGAGTTCTTTTTCTTTTTAATTCAATCTCTTTACTCCCCAAAACTTCCCCCCTGCCAAAGTAATCAGCCTGCTTTCTATCCATGAGTCCATGAGTCTGTCTCTACTTTGCTTGGTAGTTCAGCCTGTTCATTAGACCAATCATACGAGTGAAATCATATGGTATTTATCTTTCTCTGACTGGCTTATTTCACTTAGCATAATGTTCTCCAGGTCCATCCATGCCGTTAAAAAGGTAAAATTTTCTTCTTTTTTACAGTCAAGGAGTATTCCACTATGTAAATGTACCACAGTTGTTTTATCCACTCATCTACTGATGGACACTTGAGCTGCTTTCATACCTTGGTGATTATAAATAATGCTACAATGAACTTAAGTGTGCTCATATTCTTTCAAATTAGTGTTTCAGGTTTGTTCAGATATATTCCCGAAAGGGGAATCTCTGGGTCATAAGGCAGTTCCATATTTAATTTTTTGAGGTAAATCCACAGTGCTTTCCACAGTGGCTGCACCAGTCTCCATTCCAACCAACAGTGCAAAAGAGTTCCCCTTTCTCCACATCCTCACCCGCACTTAATGTTTATTGATTTATTGATGATAGCCATTCTGATAGGTGTGAGAAGGTATCTCATTGTGGTTTTAATTTCCATTTCCCTGATGATTAGTGAGGTTGGGCATCTTTTCATATGTCTTAGCCACCTATGTGTCCTCTTTGAAAAGAAGAATCTATTCAGGTCCTGGGCCCATTTTTTAATTGGATTTTTTTATTTTTTGCTGTTGAATTTTTAAGTTCTTTATAAATTTTAGGTAGTAACTCCTTATTAGATGTATCAGCAAATATGTTCTTCCATTTAGTGAGCTTTTTATTTTGCTAAGGTTTTCCTTTGCTCTGCAAAAACATTTTAGTTTTATACAGTCCTTTTTCTTTATTTTTCTTTTCTTTCCCTTCTCTGAGGAGATATATCAGAAAAAAATATTACTATGAGCAATGTCCAAGATTTTATTGCCTATGTTTTCTTCTAGGAGTTTTATAATTTCGAGTCTAACATTTAAATCTTTGACCTATTTTGAATTTATTCTGGCATGTAGCATAAGAAGGTAGTCTTATTTCATTTTTCTAAAGATAGTCTGCACTATCTGTCCAATTCTCCCAACACCATTTATTGAATAAACTATCTTTAGTCCATTGTATGTGCTTGCCTCCTCTGTTGAATATTAGTTGACTATACAGGCATGGGCTTATTTCTAGGCTTTCTATTCTGTTCCACTGATCTATGTGTCTGTTTTTATGCCAATACCATGCTGCTTTGATTACTACAGCCTTACAGTGTAGTTTGATATCAAGTAACATGATGCCTCCAACTCTATTCTTTCTTAAGATTGCTATTGCTATTTGGGGTCTTTTGTGGTTCCATATAAATTTTTGAAATATTTGCTCTCCTTCTATGAAATACATCATTGGTAGGAATTGCATTGAATCTATAGATTGCTTTGGATAGTATGGACATTTTAATGATGTTAATTCTTCCTATCTATGAATGCAGTATATCCTTCCACCTATATGCATCTTCTTCAATTTCTTTTATTAATGTCTTACAATTTTCTGAGTACAAGTTTCTTTACATCTTTGATTAAACTTATTCCTAGGTATTTTCTTCTTTGCGAAGTACTTGTGAGCGGGATTGTTTTCTCGATTTTCCTTTCTGATATACATTATTGGCATATAAAAATGCAACTGGTTTCTGGATATTAATTTTATACTCTGCTATTTTACTGAATTTATGTATCAGTTCTACTGCTTTCTTCATGGAATTTTAAGGGTCCTCTATGTACAGTATTATGTCATCTGCTAATATTGATAGTTTTACTTCTTCTTTACCAATTTGGATGGCTTTTATTTCTTCTTCTTGTCTGATTGCTCTGGCTACAATTTCAGTACTATGTTGAATGAGAAAGGTGAAAGCAGGGATTTCTGTCTTGTTCCCGATCTTAAGGGGAATGCTTGTATTTTTTGCCCATTGAGTATGATGGTAGCAGTGGGTTTGTCATGTATGACTGTTATTATATTTAGGTACATACCCTCATGCCCTCTATTCCCACTCTGCTGAGAGGCTTTTTTTTTTCCATAAATGGGTGCTGGATATTATCAAATCATTTTTCTGCATATCATATATGGTCATGTGGTTTTTATCCTTCATTTAGTTTATGTGGTGCATCACATTTATTTATTTGTGAATGTTGCACCAACCTTGTATCCCTAGAATAAATCCCATTTGATCATGGTGTACAGTCTTTTTGATGTATTGCTGTATTCAGTTTGCTAATGTTTTGTGAGGATTTTAGCATCTGTGTTCAGGATATTGGCTTATAACTTACCTTTTTTATAGTATTTTTATCTGGTTTTGGATTTAGGATAATACTGGCCTCATAAAATGAGCTTGGCAGCCTTCCATCCACTTGAATTTTTTGAAATAATTTGAGGAAAGATGTTAGTTCTTCTCAGAATGTTTGGTAAAATTCACCTGTGAAGCCTTCTGGTCCAGGGCATGTGTTTGTTAGTAGTTTTCTGATAACTACTTCAATTTTACTAGGTGTAATCCATCTTTTGATTCCATTATTCTTCCTGATTTAGTTTTGGAAGATGTATGTTTCTAGGAATTTATTCATTTCATCCAGGTTGTCCTGTTTGTTGGCATATAGTTGTTTATAATATTTTCTTAAAATTCTTTGTATCTCTTTAATGAGTTGTTATTTCTCCTGTTTCATTTCTGACTTCATTTATTTGTGCCCTCTTTTATTTCCAAGTAGTCTGGTTAGAGGTTTGTCAATCTTGTTTATCTTTTCAAAGAATCAGTTCTTGGATTCATTGATCTTTTGTAATTTTTTAGACTCTATTTCATTTATTTCTGCTTGAATTTTTCTATTCTTTCCTTCTATTCACTTTTGGCATGCTTTGATGTTCTTTTCCAAGTTCCTTTAAGTGTAAAGTTGTGTTGTTTATTTGAGTTTTTTCTTGTTCCTTGAGATAGACCTGTAATGCTATGAATTTCCCTTTTAGGACTGCTTTTCCTGTGTCCCACAGATTTTGGATTATCTTCTCATTTTCATTTCTTTCAAGATATCTTTTGATTTCTTCCTTGATCTCATTAACCCATTCAGTGTTTAATAACATGTTATTTCACTTCCATGTGTTAGTGTATTTTCAGTTTTCTTCTTGTCATTGATTTCTAGTTTCAAAGCATTTATAGTAAAGGAAGATGCTTGATATAATTTCAATCTTCTTAAATTTATTGAGACTCATTTTGTGTCCTAACATGTGCTGTGTCCCAGAAAATGTTCTATGTGCACTTGAAAAGTATGTATGTTCTGCTGCTTTGGGGTGCAATGCTCTGAAGATATCAATTAAATCCATTTGATCTGGTGTGTCATTTAAGGTTGCTGTCTCCTTATTGATTTTCTGCCTGGAAGATCGATCCATTGAAATCAATATGGTGTTAAAATCCCCTCCTATGACTGTATTTCAGTCAATCTCTTCCTTTACATCCTTCAATATTTGCTTTATATTCTAGGCCTGTCCAGAAAGCATCCAGCCATGTAATATGTGTTAAAGAAGATAAAAGAGATAGAAAACATTGTACATAGGACAATGACACCTCCTTCCCCTTCAAAGTAGGCACCTTCAGATCTCACACAATTCTCCCAGTTACCATCACCTGCCCCTTAGTATTGTCCTGAATCTCACTGATGGTCTGAAATCTCCTCCCTTTCAAAGGTGATTTTAGCTTTGTAAAAACCAGGAGTCTCGGGGTACCACATCTGGGCAGTAGGGGAGATGAGTCACCTGGGTGATTCGATATTTCGCCAAAAAACTGCTCGAGATGTGTTGTATGAACAAGTATATTGTCATGATGAAGCTGCCAATCACCAGTTATCCATAGTTGTAGCCTTTTAAATCATCTGAATAGTTTCTGCAGAAGAATGTTCAAGTTTAACACAAAACTTGATGCTGATGTGTTGCTTTACTCACTCAGTCATTTTGAATGCCATGGCCACACGGTACACATGCTACTCAACATTGTCTACTGCTCCTACTGACCAGTACAGTGGAGTCATCATTTTTCATGCATGCACATTCCAGTCCACTTCCCTTGGCTGCCAGGTTACATTGATGTCATGCAAACCGTTATTGTTGTATTAACAATGTTTGGAATTTTTCCAGAAAGACCTTGTATTTAGGTGCTCTTATGTTGGGTGCATGAATATTTACTAGAGTTAAATCCTCTGTTGGAGTGTTCCCTTTATCATTGTGTGGTGTCCTTCTCTGTCTCTTACTGTAGCCTTGGATTTAAAGTCTATTTTGTCAGATATAAGTATTGCTACCTGAATTTTTTGTCTTTCCATTTGCATGAAATATCTTTTTCCATCCCTTTACTTTTAGCCTGTGTGTATCTTTTGTTCTGAGGCAGGTCTCTTAGAGACTGTATATATATATGCATCTTGTTTCACATTCTCTCATCTACCCTTTGTCTTTTGATTGGAGGATTTAAGCCATACACATTTAAAGTGATTATTGATAGATACGTATTTATTGCCATTTTATTTTTTAACTATTTTTCTCTGTTTTCTTCTTCTTCATCTTCTACAAGCAAGGCCTTTAACATTTGTTGCCATACTGGTTTGGTGGTACAAACTCCTTTAGCTATTTCTTGTGTGGGAAGTTCTTTATTTTTCCTTTAATTTTAAATGATAGCCTTACTGGGTAAGTAGCCTCTGTTGCAGGTCCTTACATTTCAATACCTTGAATATTTCATGCCACTCCCTCCCTGTATGAAATGTTTCCGTTGAGAAATCAGATGACAGTCTAATGGGAGCTACCTTGTAGGTAACTGATGGCTTTTCTCTGTGGCTTTTAAGATTCTCTCCTCATCTTTAAGCTTTGCCATTTTAATATGATGTGTCTTGGTGTGGGCCTCTTTGGGTCCATCTTGTTTGGGACTCTCTGCACTTCCTGGACTTATTTGTCTTTTTTCTTCACTATGTTAGGGAAGTTTTCAGTCATTATTTCTTCAAATAGGCTCTCAATTCCTTGTTCACTCTTTCTCTTTCTAGTATTCCTTTGATGTGGATGTTGTTTTGCTTCATGTTTTCCCAAAGGCCCCTTAAACTCTTTCGATTTTTCAAAATTCTTTTTTCTTTTTGCTGCTTTGCTTGGGTGTTTATTCCACTTGTCTGCCAAATCACAGATTCAGTCCCCTGCTTCATCTAACCCACTGTTTATTCCTTCCAGTGTATTATTTATTTCAGATACTGCATTCTTCATTTCTGAGTGATCCTTTTTTATTATTTCTGTGTCTTTTTTCATGCTGCTGAGCGTCCTTAAAATCATTACTTTAAACTCTGTTTCTGATAAATTGCTTGTCTATCCATTTCATTTAGCTCTTATAGAGAATCCTCTTGTTATTTTATTTGGGACCTGTTTCTTTGTCTTCCCATTTTGACTGCCTCTTTGTGTTTGCTTCTACATATTAGGCAGATCTGCAAAGAATGTGGTACAGCCCTATTGCAGATGCCAACTGTGACTGGCCCTGAGCAACCTTTTGGAGCTATCAGTGATCCATAGCTTGTGCCTCCCTCTGCTGGGGCTGGGTGTGTTCAGGAAGAGACACACTGTGCACCAAGGCTGGCTTTTACCAGCTCTAGGCCTGGGGGAGGGCCAACTGAAGCCTCAGAGCTCCCACAGATTTGCCTCCACCTGCAGATTTTCTCTTAGGCTTTATCACTGAAAGTGTCTCCAGCTGTACTTTTCAGCAGCTGGGGTTAAGCTCCACAGTGTGGGACAAGAGGGATTTCTATTGCTTCTCCCAAGGCTGATTCCACATGGAGGGGAATTGTCTGTCTAAGAAAGATGGCTTGCAGTATGAGGAATGACTGAGCACAGGGATCCTCATAGCTGAACTTTTAGCTCTCTCCCCAAAGCCACCAACGCTGGGCTCTCCTCACATGGCTGTAGTCTGCTCTGCCCTCCTTCTGCCAGAGCCCAGGCTAAGTGTCTACAAACAAAATTTTGTATGTTGGTCCTTTAAGAAGCACCTTGTGTCTCTAGCCATCTCTTTCTGGCAGACAGAAACTCTGTTGCTTTTTAAAGCTGGATGTTATTTAGGTTCCTTTCTCTGTTCTTGTGCTCTAGGCTGTGGAGCCCAGCTTGGGTTTTAGACCCCACACTTTTTAGGGGGAACTACCCCACCCTTGGCCACTAAAATATCCCTCTGGGACTTCAGCTGCTGCCTGTGGGAACCCAGCCAGCCCTCTTGCACCTCCATTCTTCCTACCAGTCTTGAGGTGATGTGGTTTCTTCCATTGTGTCCTTGGTTATAAGGCTTCTCTCTAGCTAGTGTTCAAATGGTTATCCCATATGATTTTTCTTTAATTTACTTGTAATTCCAATTTCGTCCTAGAAGTAGGTTAGTGTAGCTTCCACCTATTCTACCACATCTTGGATCTGCCCTCTTCATAGTTCTCTTTCTTTCTTGGAGCTAAAATATGGGTTTTAATCTCTGGTCTAAAATTTACTGATTATGTCATCTTGGGTTAGTACAATCTTTCCAAATCTCAGTTTAATTTTATAAATGGAGAAGACAATATTTACCTCACAGAGGTGCTGTAAGAATTAAATAGGATAATGTAGGAAACATATCTCACATTTAGTACCTGTTCAGTGATTAATAACAGTTACCATTAGTAACTGCTTCTGACTTACTTTACCTTCATAAGCATCACAGTGCCCTGTAGTGCAAGGTGGTTTGTTGTTAGTTGTTTGTTTGTTTCATATTTTGCACCAGAGGAAAAAGCTTCAGGCTCAGCAAAGTTAAGTAAAATCCCAAATAATTCAACTAGACAATGATATATGAGGGATTTGAGGCCTGTCAGACTCTAAAAATCTGTGCTTTTACTGTTATGCTCTATTACACTCTTCACTTAAAGCAAAATCAAAACAAAAACCTTCACAGATATAGTATGATCTGTCAAAAATAACAAGGCCAATATGTGAACCTTGCCAGGAGTCAGCTACAGAGAGGAAGTACCCCAACCTCCTTACTTCCCATTACCAACTTCCCCGCTCCCAACCACCAATGAACTTTGCCTATCCTCTGAGGCTGTATCCCTTTAAAGATTCCTCTTGCATGTAGATGTCAGCACCAGAGAACCCAGAGGGAAACCAAAAAGATGGCATAGGCTCCATGATTTACTAAGTCCTTGAACCAAGCATCCTTTTAGTTTCAGACAGAATTAAGGTTTCTTTCTGTTGTTCAAGATTATTTTTGGTCTTAATGTTTCTAAGTGTCCCTGCTGCAAACTGATATAAAAAAGGAGAACACTGACTAACATTCTCAATTCCCACTGTATGTACAAAAACTTCAACTTGTTGAATGAGAGATACATTGATATTGACATAGTCACACTTTTATTTTCAAAAAAGACCACATGCTATCAGATTTAATGGCGTAAAAATTCCCTGATGTATATTTTTTCTTCCTCCAATGCTGCTGGCAAATCCCACTCTCCCACCCCACCCCCAACAGCCTCCCAGCTAGATCCCCTGACCCCTGCAGTATTTTCTTAAAATGATTTAATCCATCCATGGAACAGAACTTCTTACCACGGAAGCTCAGGCATATTCCCTGAAATTAGTTGCAAGCTCTGCTTCTTTAACCTTCTACAGACCCTGGCCAGGAGTGGCAGCTCCCATTTCTCAATTTCTTCCCTTACTTTCAACCCTATTTCAACCCCTAAGTGAAATTTTCCCTTAGAATTCTTCCCTGAGTATAAATGGGAAGGGGAAATTGGTACATTCTGGCTGTCAATATTGTGAGTCAATGATGGGAAAGAGAAAAATAACTAGGTCAAGGCATTGCTGAGAAAATGAATTATTCAGCTACCAGCCAAGGATTAGTAGAAAATTCAGGACCCTTTCAAAAAGAAATACACAATATGTAATATTTGAGCCACAGAGAGTGATACCTGTGCAGAGTTCTTAACTATTTAAAGTATACTACTAAGATATATGATTCAGTATAACTGCCTCAAACTTTGGTTTGAGAATTATGAATTTTTCTGAACACAGAGCTCTGCCTTTTCAGAGATGAAATTAAATGAGAAACATTGAGTATTTGAAAGACAAAAGTGAGAAACAATAGGCTGGGACGTTGGGAATAGCATCCATGGTGGCATACAAGGATGATTCAAGCTGAAGCACAGTGCTGAGGAGGGAGTCAGGAAGATTCATCTGGTCCTAGTCCTAGACATTCCACTCTCAGGTCTCCAAAGACCTTTTGCAGGTCTTTGTGTGCAGCCACAGTACTTTTGGATTTTGTGCCATTTTCTTTATTAAAATAGCCCACAACCATAGATTCATGCCTGGAAAGATAAGGCAGGGAAAATGGCAAGGAGAAAAAAAATGCCCCAAGACAGCAAGAAATAAAGAGAGCAATAGGAACTTTAAAGGCAAATCTTTAGGAAAAGTAACAAAACCAATGAGCTTTTATATTTACCCATTTCAGATTTCAATTCTTTATTTTTTAGCAGATGGTTTTGAGGGAACAGCACCTAAACAACTGTAAGTTTGTCTTGGACAAGCTTTAGGAATATGAAATAGAATTATCAACTTCCTTTGTGAAGTTTTGTGATGGGGGAGGGGGAAATTTATAAAAAACTGTTGGACTCTATTTTAGCAACTAGTTTATTTTCCAAACCACCCAAAAGAAATTAAAATGGAATTACAAGTTCATAGCAGCTATCATCAACTTATGCTGTGATTGGCAATAATAATATCAAATCAGCCTAATTTATTTTATACAAATAAAAAACAGTTCTTCATGATTCCCAAGATCTTATTTTGCAAAACCTGACAAAAATCTAGCAGAATGGTGATTTCATTCTTACCTTGTGATCTTGTTTTGCTTTCTCCCCTGAAAAGCTGCAGCTCTGTGTTCAGAGACCTTGAGATTCTATTTATCCTCCAACATTTGGATGAGAGCCAAACTGCTGCAGAGGGTAGATCTGAGTGGGTGAGATTTTAGGTTTTGAATTGCATATAAAGAGCCAATAGAGGAAATAATCCTGTAAACATCTAAGAAGCCCAGCTTTCTCCCCGCCTTAGTCTTAAAATTGTCTCAGCAATCATGGCTTTAATGTGTTGTGGGGTATTTTTTCTTTCAACTCACATAAAAATCACGTCACATGCAACCCACACCACATCTCCGGTTCACAACCTTTCTCAAGCTTCTCAGCTGGCTCCCTTCAGAGTTAAACTTCACAATTTCACATTCAGTGCTGTTTATTTTGAAACTCTGCCACTTATATTTTCACTTTTGGCAATCGGCTTCTTCATTTACAACCTTCACTAAGAGGTCAGTTAATTCTTTCGAACTCATTTATACAGAGTCAGCCTCAACTGCAAATCAGAAATATGCAGCTAATTTGCAAATAAAAGTTCTCAGATACTCTATGCATCTTAATATACTTGACCTGTGTCTCTGCTCCCTATTGTTCCTCTATCCTTCCATTTATCCCAAAAACCTCACAGAAAATATTGCTTTTTGTTGCCAAAGCAAATCCTGAACTGTAGATCCCAGCTCTTCCTAATTCATGAGAAATTTTGCTCCTACATGCTCTCTCTCCCTCTTTTTTGGCAAGTGTAATATAGCCATAGAAAGAAACAAAGGGGTGAAGAAATTTTTTTTTTAAACTTGGGCACTTTTTGAATCATAAGATCATACATCAGAAGAAAGACTGCTGTTGTACTTAGAAGGCTATTGTGACGGAGCTGTTAAATACACACAGGCTTAGCAAGGCCCAACAGCCATCCACCCACACACTTAGGCGAACTTGAAAGAAAGGGGCAGAAAAATGTTCTCTAAATAACAGGAATCTTTTAGTTTTATTTGTGGCATACTGAGAAATAGAACCTTAGGGTTCTGGAATCCAGGGGAAAAGTGAAGATTAGCTAGCAACAGGTTGCAGGACAGGAGATGGGAAACTATGATAGAGCTCCCTTGGCAAAAAGAACAGAGGAACTGAGGAATGAAGTCTGTTACTCAGTTTAAAGCTGTTTCCTGTTCTGTGTAGCAGTGTTCTACTGCCACCCCAAACCTGAGCTATTATCTGCTACAAGCCATAGTGTTGTGTTTGTGAGGAATGAAGGAAGAGGGTTGTGTCTACTCTGGGGACAGAGCAGCGAAGATAGGAGGCGAGCAGGCAGGAAGCCCAGATTACCAGTGTTGATAGGGAATTGAATCATGAAGTAAATGGGAAGGAAAGGCGCTGAGCAACAGCCAAGGAAATGTCAACCTGCTCTATTATGGGAATTCTTATTCAACAAACCAAGATTACAAAGGATAAATCGTGTGGCTCTATCACATACACTGAACTCTTCATTATTTTAAAATATCCCTCTTTAAGATGTGTCTCTTATGAGCAGTAATATGGTAGGGCTTTTTAAAAAAAAACAAAAACAGTTTGACTACCATTTGTCTTTGAACTGGAATACTCTATATTTATTGTAATTATTTAGATATTTGGATTTATTTCTACAATCTTGCTTCCCCCCTTCTATTTTGTCCCCTTGGTTTATGCTTCATTTTCTTTCCTTTCTTGCATCTTTTGGATTAATCAGTTTTTAAAATTATGAAATTTTCCCCTAGCAGTCATATGCTATAACTACTATCTCCTCTGTAGAGTAAGACTGGAAAACAAAACAAAACAAAAACTTCCCAAACTTCAGCCCTTAATTAAGAGGCTTTATGATTTTACTCTATTTTATTTACCTCTGCCTCAAGCAACTTCATAATTTGGCAAAGGTTTTGAAGCAAAAACTGTGTGTGTTAGGCTCAGTTCTCTAGCTCTCTCATTCCACTGAAATCTTGGCCCTTCAGTTTTATCTCTCCAATCCCACAAAACAGCCAAAGGCTTTGCTTATTTCTCTGTCTCCTAACAGCAATCCTTCTTCCAAGATAGAATTTAGATTCCTGCTTCCTGCTGCACACACACAGAGTTAGCAAACGTTTCTGGAAGAGAACAGCCCTTAACTTCAGCTCTTCTTTCCTGGAAACCTTGGCTCTTCATCCTCAATGGTTTAGCAGCTTTCTCCTACCTTTATTTTTATTTTATTTTATTTTATTGGTATTTTATCTGCCCTTTCTGCTTATTCTTAAATGAAAGCATTGGACTACCACAAACTACTCCATTTCATCAGAAGCGAAAGTCTCTTCCACAAAGAAATATTTGAGTTAAATACAAATGGAAGCATGGCTCCGGAGCAGGGAAGAATACAAGTTATTTGGGCTTAACTAAGTGACCATAGAATTTATTATCCAAGCCATAAAACTTTTGAAAATGAAGACTGTTATTAATAATTAGGCCCTCCAAATGAGTGAACACTGATATATATAGTCACTTCTGGTTTTATTACTTTTATATAGTTCTTTCTCTTCCCTCGTTCCTTCTCACATACTGAATTTGCCCTACCAACTGCCCCTTTTCAGGGTAGATCAAAGGTACATGTTTGAAATTTTGCTGACCCACAGATACATCTGGTGATGTTATTTTGTTCCTAAAAAAGAAAGAAAACTAAAACTGAGGGGTTGATTTAAAACATGACATGGTAAAGGATATATTCAAACTGGAATTTGACCTCAAATGCTAAGTCTTAGATTCAAGTGGAATTGATGAGAAATGAGTATAATAAGTATGAAGGTAATGCTAAACAGATATTAACTGTAAATAATGATAATAATATATTGTAATATTAAGAAAAATAAGCTGAAAATAAATACATGACAGAAACAGCCCATAAACCTAGGGCAGTGATGACAGGAATGAGAATTCCCAAAGACCATGTATTGGTCAGGAAAAGGATATGGATGTTACTGAACTTTAGGCTCTGACACATTAAGCATGCATATTACATTTTCCAGGGGAATTTTCAAAATAATGAAGATTAGGTACCTAACTAATTTCTAGACTATTGGAGGAGAAAAATAGAATGAGAAAAAAATAGTCTATAAAATAGAAATCAAGAAATGAGAGAAAATAAAACATAAGAAAGGCAAAACAAAGAGAAAATACAAAATATATATCAATAACTTTTTACATGAATTAAATCTCTAATCGAAGAACTTAGACTGCATAAGAAAAGATCCATTTATATGTTGTTTTGAAAAGACATGTACAAAATCTATAAATTAAATTAATAGATAGGAAAACATGTGCTGGCAGATCCTAATCAATAGAAAGCTGATATTGTTTCAGTCATGTTATGCTTTAAGATTAAAAGTACACCCAAAGATAAAGATGATTACTGAATAATGACAAAACATTCAATTCACTGGAACAAAATACATGTAAACTAGCAGATACCTATTAACACAGTCCAAGGGATATAAGACAAAAATGAACAGAATTATGGGAGAGATACATTATCTATCATTCTAGTGATAAATTAAATACATATATTTTAGCAATTATTGTTAAGCAGAAAAATTCATTAGTAAGAATACAGAAATTTGGGGTGATACCATCAATAAACTGGGTATATAAGTCGCATTTATCTAACAATGGAGATTACATACTCTTTTCAAGCATACATAGAACATTCACAAAATTAAACATGTTCTTGTTCACAAAGTGAGTTGCAGAGCTATTTCAATTTATGTCACTGAATATGCCAGAGTAGGGAATTTCAGGGTTCCATCACCCCACAAAAGAAACAAATAAACTGGCCAAAAAACCACAAAAAAAAACCTGTTGGAATAAATATCTCATAACCCTGCATAACCCCAATCTCGTGAAAACTTACAACCACCAAGGAAAACTTAATAAAGAAAGAAGCTGATGCATTGCAGTGAGAAGAGTGCTATGATATTTTAAATTGCCCACTTGCCACCTCTTAGCTCCCAAATCAATGGCAGCAATTAAGGTGGCAGCCTGCACACCTGATGCAGGCGCTAGTTCCACAGGGAGCAAGATGGACCTTACGGTCAAAGAATTTCTATGACCAATTTGGGGGCTTTCTAAAGGACTTGTGCAAGGACTTGCCTTTGTTTTATCTAGTTTGAATGGTTCCCAGGGATGGAGTGGCTTCCCAGGCAGTGTTTTCCAAAAGCATTTAAAGGCTAAAGTATTGGTTACAGCAGCCTGGGGCAAGGGGTAAAGCAATCAGAATAAGCAATAGAGGTAAGACTTGCTAGATAAAGACCTTAAATCAACTGTATTAAATATGTTCAAATAGCTCTGTGAAACCAGGACCATGATGTCTCACCAAATAGAGAATATCAATAAAGAAAAATACATGTAAAAAGGAACCAAGCAGAAGTTCTGTAAGTCAAATGTAAAATAACTAAAGTAAAAAAATTATTCACTAAAGAAGTTTAATAGCAAAATGGAGCAGTGGAAAGAATCAGTGCTAGGTCCATTGAGATTGTCAAGTCTTAGGAGCAGAAAGGGAAAAGAATAAAGAATAATGATCGGAGATTAAGAGACCTGTAGGACCATCAAGGATACCAAAATATACATAATAAGATTCTCAGAGGAAAGGGGAAAGAGAATGAAGTGAATATTTTTAGAAATAATGGTTAAAAATGTCATAAGTTTGATGAAATATAAACATTTATACATTCAGGATACTTGATGAAATCCAAGTAGGATAAACTCAGAGATTCACACAAAGATACATTATAGACAAACTGTCAAAAAAGACAAAGACAATATCTTGAAAGCTGCAAGAAAAATGTTTTTCATCATATAGTGGGTATTCTCAATAAGTGTGACAATCACTTTCTCTTCAGAAACCATGGAGTCCCGAAGACAGTGGGATGACATAATCTAAAGTGCTGAAAGAAAAATGCTGTCAATCAAAATTCCGCATCTGGTAAAATGAAGAAGAAATGATGACATTCTTAGATACAAAAAAATCAATGAATATATGACTACTAGATGAACCCTGCAATAATGAGTCTTTTATTCTGAAATGAAAGGACACTAGACAGTAACATGAAGCCATATGAAGAAAAAAGAACAATGTTAAAAGGTAGCTACTTTGGTATATATAAAAGCTGATATTTTATGTTTTTAGTTTGTAACTCTTCTCTTTTTTTCTAGGTAATTTTAAAGAAAAATGCATAAAAATAATTTTACATCTATATAGGGCGCACAATGTAAAAACATGTAATTTGTGACAAAAATATTAGAAAGGAAGAGGATGGAATTATAAAGAAAAGTTGTATACTATTTAAAATAAGTTGGTATTAATTCAAGTTTCATTAATATAATGTGAAGATGTATTGTAATCCCCTGGGTAACTACTAAGAAAATATATGTATATACAGAAAAAGAAATAAGAGTGGAATCAATATGGTATGCAAGAAAAAATTAATTAATCAAAAAAGAAGGCAGTAATGGACAAAATGAAGAACAAAAATGATATAGGACATATATAAAACAAATAGTAAAAGAGCAAAATAAGCCCTTATGAATAGTTACTTTATATAAATGTGTTAAATTTTCTAATGCTAAGGCAAAGATGGGCAAAATGGTCCAAAAAACACAATTTGACTATAAGCTGTCTTAAAACAACTTGCTTTAGATCCAAACACACAAATAAGTTGAAAGGATGGTAAAAGGTATTCTGTGCAAATAGCAATCAAAAGAGAGCTGGTGTGGCTGTGCTAATATCAGACAAAGTAGACTTTATCACAAAAATTGTTACAAGAGGCAAAGGATATTATACACTGATTAAAGGATAAATCCATTTAAGAAAATTAACAATTATAAAAATATACACCAAAAAACAGAACCCCAAAATATGTGAAGCAAAAACTGACAGAATTGAAAGGAAAAGCAGACAATTCAACAGTAACAGTTGGAGACTTCAACACCCTACTTTCAATAATGAGTAGAACATCAAGACAGAAGGTCAAGAAGGAAATGCAGGGCTTGAACAACGCTGTAGAGGACTACAGTTAACAGACTTTATAGAAAACTTCACCCAACGATAGCAAAATACACATTTTTTTCTCAAGTGTACATGAAACATTTGCCAGAAGAGACACATATTTGGCCATAGAACAAGACTTAATGAATTTTAAAAGATTAAAGTCCTTCTCTAAGCTCAATGGAATAAAACTAGAAATCAATAACAAAAGGAAAACTGAAAAAATTCACAAATATGAGGAAATTAATGTGTCATACAACTAATGAGTCAAAGAAGAAATTACAAGCGAAATTAGAAAATAATTTGAAATGAATGAAAATGAAAATGCAACACACTAAACTTATGGGATACAGTGAAAGAAGAGTTCGGAGGAAAGTTTATAGCTGTAAATTCCTATGCAAAAAAAATACAAAATGGAATAAAATAAAAAAAGATTCCAAACCAATAATTTAACTTTAAACCTTAAGAAACTAGAAAAAGAGGAGCAAACTCAGCCCAAAGCTAGTAGAAGAATGGAAATAATGAAGATAAGAGCTAAAATCAGGAAAATAGAGAAAAAGAAAACAATGTAGAGAGAACAGAGTGAACAGCCAACAGAATCCCAGCTTATATGAAGTTTGGAAGCCAGAGATTGCAGAGACATTTAAAAATGGACAATAAGGAGATATTATAGGCTAATAGGAAGATCCCCCTGTCCTGAGCCAGGGACAGCAGCTTCTGCTGGAGCTTTGGAGGAGAACTGTGTCAGCGATTTTAACGATTGTAACTTCATAGCTCCATCCTCTCCCAGAGCAGGGAAGCCAGACCCATGCCAGGAGAGACCCAGATGCTTGAAGTTGCTGAGGGGTTAAAGATGCAGTGGGAGACACATAGCAGGTGGTGTTCCCTGGCTGTGACTGTGGTTGCCAGCTGGAACAGTACTAGAGAAATTGGAGAGCTCGGTGACACTTGGAGGTGGGAGAAGAGTTGGGCCTCAACTGACCATAACCCAGATAATCTTGGGACTGGTCAGAGAGTTGGGTTGTGTGAAAAGTCGGACACTTGTTGGGAACGGCCACCTGCAACCAAGGGAAATTTGCTCAAAAAAAGGTTCTCAGGCACCCTGCAAGGTCCTCTGCCATGCAGCAGCCAGACCAGCAAAGAGGGAGGAGGAAGGGTGCGATTGCTCCAAATCAGGATGCCCCATGGACTGATCGAAGGGGGCCAGCAGGGGCTCAGAGAGGTAGCAGTCCCCAGAGAGAATTAATTTAATAGAGAAACTAAACTGCCCTGAAGGGACTTTGCACAAGTGCAGTTCCCAGTCCAGGGAAAAAGGGAAGGAAGAGAGGTGCAAGTTGCTCCCACTTAGTGCACCTAATGGACTGATCAAAGGGTTGCACAATGAGACAGATTAAAGGTGCTGACCTAGAGTATACGGACAGTGTGGGCTACACAGTGCCCTGAGGACTTGGGCTGATGGCTGGGCACCTCTGAATATTGTAGCCCAGACTGAGCCCCCATTCTCGCAAAACCATAGGAAAGGAAAAAAATACGGAACCCAGCACCCCCTGCCTGCAGAATCTAGGAAGACCAGCAGAACCTGCTTTGTGGGTTTAAAGTCAGCAGGAGGGTTTGTTTTAATTTTTTTCCAAGTGTAAGACAATAAGACCTGGAGCTGTGAAAGGACAGAAGATGGATCCAAAGAGAGATCAGTAGGCCAACAACAGAGATAAATTTCACTTTACTATCCTTCAGAATTTGTTCTTTTTTCTGTTATTTTATTTAAAAAATTTTTTATTTCTCTTCATTCCATTTAGTTTTCTTTGTTTGATTTCATTGTTTGGTTTTCTTTCTTCTCTCTTTCATATTGCATTTTAATTTTTCTTCTCTCCACTCAGATTCCAATAACACACTACTCTTGGTTCTTTAGTTTTTATCCTTTTTATTCAGATTATATATTTCTTGTCATATTATTGTTGTTCCAAATTCCAAACAGCACCCTTCTCTGGTCTGGGTCCATTTCACTATCTCCTTGAACTTTATTACTGTTGTGGTTAACTTTATTCTTTCACACACTACTCCAAGTCTCTGTCCTTTAATCACACTATATCTCACCATCTAACCTTTCATAAGTGCTCTGCTTGTTGGAGTCAGCTCACATTCTTTTTCCCCTCTAATAAGAGTCTTCTGTCTTTTTCACCTTTTATAAAAAGTGGCCAGTTGGATGAAATATCACAATTATTGCTGTACTTCTCCAAAGGATTGCCTATCTGTTCTCTACTTGTTGGTACTTTAAATCCCATAGAATACTCTCCCGCTGTTTTAACCCATTTCGCCTTCACTCTGCCCAATCACATACAAGAAAAGGTAGAGTTGTGAATACCAGTAAACCCACTGGAGGAGAGAACCTGCTAACAAACAAGCCACCAATAGGTAAAACACAAGTACAACAAGAGACCCCACACAGATGAAAGAAGGGCAACCCTAGAGCCTCCAGGCAATGAGATCAAAGAGATCACACCGCTGAGTCCCACAGAACTCCTACCCTAAGGAGTTCACCCTACAAAGACAGCTAGCAAAGCAGAGCATCAGGAATCGCAGAAACAAGCAAAAAAGTCACCTAAAATGGGGGGACAAAGAAAGAACCTGCAATCAAATGGAATGGAAGACTCCCCACTAAAACAGCTAAATGAAATGGAAGCAAGCAAACTATCAGATATAGAATTCAGAAGAATGGTTATAAGGATGCTCAAGGAACTCACAGACAACTGCAAGGAACTGAGTGAGAACTACAACAATATGAAAAAGGGAACATAAATTATAAACAAGAACCAGGAAGAAATGAAGAATACAATTTCTGAAATAAAAAACAAACTAGAAGGAATTAAAAGCAGTGTGGATGAAGCAGGGGACCAAATTACTGAGCTGGAAGACAAGGTAGAAAGAAATACCCAGGTAGAGCAGTTGCATGAAAATAGACTAAAAAAATATGAAGATAGCTTAAGGGAACTGCAAGACAACATGAAACGCAACAACATTCGACTCATAGGAATACCAGAAGGAGAAGGAAAGGAGCAAACTGAACTAACAAGCAAAATAGAGACAGACTCACAGATGGCAGGCTGACAGCTCTGGCAGGGAGTGGGGATAGGAGGTGGAGGGATTGAGCAAAACGGGAAAAAGGCTCATGGACATAGACAACAGTCTGGTGATTGTGGAGTGGAAGGGGTATAAGGGGGGCAAATGATATAGGAAAAATACAATAAAAATGAATTTAAAAAACAATATAGAGAATCATTGGAATAAAAAGTTGATTCTTTGAAAGGATCAACAAAATTGACAAAACTATAGCTTGAATGGCAAAGAAAAAAAAAGAGAGAAGACTTAAATTACTAAACCCAGAAATGAAAGTGGGTATATTGCTGTAGACCTTACAGAATTAAAAAGTATTACAAGAGAATACCATGAACAACAGTATAACACACAATACAATATACAGATGATATGTTATAAAACCATACACTTAAAACCTATATAATTTTATTAACCAATGTCATCCCAATAAATTCAATAAAAAGTAAAAGAGGAAGGGAAGGAAGGAAGGAAGGACAGAAGGAAGGAAGGAAGGAAGGAAGGAAGGAAGGAAGGAATGTAGGAATGTAGGAAGGAAGGAAGGAAGGAAGGAAAGAAGGAACCCTCAATTAACTACAAATAGAAGGGAACATTAAATAATCTAGATGAAATGGACAAATTACTATAAACACAGAAATTACTAACACTGCCTGAGGAGAAACAGAAAAATCTGAACACACCTATAACAACAAAGAAAAGCCCAGGATAACATAGTTTCACTGCTGCAATTCACCAACCATTGAAAGAATTTATACCAATTTTTCTCAAACTATTCCAAAAAATAGAAGATTGGGAACACTTTGTAAATCATAGTATGATGTCAGAATTACTTTATCAATATTAGATTAAAAACATCACAAGGAAGGAAAACTTTAGATTGATATCCCTCATGGATATAGATGCAAATATCCTCAACAAAATACTAGCCAAACAAATTGAGCAAAATATTAAGATTATATGTTATGACAAAGTGCAGTTTATACCAGGAATGCAAGGATAATTCAGCATAATCAAACTCATAATCAAATTCATAGAAAGAAAGATGGAGAAACATGATTATCTGGATTTATGCACACACAAAAAAACTTTTGGCAAGCCCATTACCATTTAATGGTAAAAATACTCAACAGACTAGGAGTAGAAGGATATTTCCTAACATGACAAACACATTTATGAAAAACAGTTAACATTATGCTCAACGGTGAAAGACTGAAAGCTTTCCTCCTAGGATTAGGAACAAGCCAGGGGTGCTTGCTTTCACCACTTCTGTTCACTATCATACTGGAAATCCTAGCAGTGCAACTAGGCAAGAGAAAAATAAAAGACACCCACATTGGAAAAGGAAGAAGTAAAATTATCTCCATTTGTAGATACATGATCTTATAGGTAGGAAATTTCAAGGAATCCACAAAATGTGATTAGACATAATACATAAATTTAGCGAAGTTGTAGGTTACAAGATCAGCACATAAAAATTAATTCTATTTCTACACCACAGCAATAAATCAAAAATCAAATCAAGAAGACAATTGTCTTTACATTGGTGTCATAAAGAATAAAATACTTGGGAACAAATTTGATTAAAAGAGGTATAAGAATTGTACACTGAAAACTACAAAATGTTGTTGAAAGAAATTAAAGACCTAAATGAGTGGAAAGATATTCAATGTCCATGAATTAAAGGACTTAATATTGTTAAGATGGCAGTACTCCCCAAATTGATCTACACATTCAACATAATCCCTATCAGAATTTCAGCTAGTATTTTTGCAGAAATTGACAAACCAATTCTAAAATATATGTATAATTGCTAAGGACCCAGAATAGCCAAAACAGTCTTTAAAAAAAACAAAATTGGAAGATGCACACTTCCTAATTTCAAAACTTACTACAAAGCACAGTAATCAGAATAATGCCATACTGGCATAAAGACAAACCTTTAAAACAATATGGCCAAATAATTTTTGACACGGGTCCTAAGACCATTCAATAGGAGAAAAAAATAGTCTTTTTTACAGATGATGTTGGGAAAATAGATATCCACATTTAAAAGAATAAAGTTGGACCCCTACCTCACACAATGTACAAAAATACATCAAAATGGATCAAAGACCTAATTTTTTAATTATCTTTATTTTTTATTGTGGTTTTTTGTATTTTTTTAAAGATTTTTAAAGTTGTTATTCTATTATAGTTGTCCTCATTTTTCCCCCTTTGCCCTCCTCCACCCATCCCACCCCCCACTCCCACAGTCAATTCCCACACTGTTGTCCATGTCCATGGGTCACTCATAGATGCTCTTCAGTCCTTTCCCCTTCTTTCCACTTTTATCCCCTTCTCCCCTTCCCTCTGGTCACTGTCAGTCTGTTCCACGTTTCCGTGCCGGTGGTTCTATTTTGTTCATTAGGTTTCTCTGATAGGTGAGATCATATAGTATTTGTCTTTCACCAACTGGTTTATTTCACTTAGCATAATATTCTCCAGTCCTATACATGCTATCACAAAAGGTACATTTACACAATGTAATACTATGCAGCAGAAGGAAACAAAGACCTAAATTTAAGGACCAAAACTATTAAAACCTTAGAAAAATATATAGGCATAAATCTTAAAGACCTTATTTTGGCAGTAGATTGTTAGATCAGCCCTTGTGTAACATGAGACAGGAATAGATATTTGTTATAATAATCTGAGGTTTTTGGCTGTGCAGCATCACTCAGTGAAAGTTCACCAGAAACCTGAAGGCAATGGAGACAAGTGGGGAAGCCTATGAAGTCAGCTTCTGTGGTCACAGAGCAGGGTTGTAGGTGGTAGAGGTTGGGCCTGGAGGGGCACTCACAAGACTTCCAGCCCAAGGGTCCTTTTCTTTAGGCTTTTGACCTCAGCAGTCATGTCTCTCTGAGGACCAGGAATCTAGTCTGAGTCAGAGCTGGTGGCATGATCCCTGGGTCTCTGGGTGTCCTTCCAGTCTGATACCACCTCCTGGAGGAAACATCTTATAGTGTCTTTTCTTCTTTGTATTCTCTGGGCCCAGTATTTGCTCATGGGAGTGTATAATAAGATGTAGGTGTTGACTGGTGTACATAGAAACATTTCTTACCCACTGGTTTTACAGAATTGTATTACACAATTTCTCTATTTATCTTCTACTCCATACAAGACCTTCTGGGATTAATACCTTCAGAAAATTACTTTGAAAAGGCTCTTTTCCCCATTTTCAAAATACTTACTGACAAGAATGTGGTATGACTTAAAAAATATTTTACTCAACTATCTACTATAAATGCTCCACCTTGACCTTCTAGCTCTTAGAGTTCCTATTCTCCTCTAATTCCACAGAAAGCAGAACTGTTTAAAGGTCGTTTTCCTTTAGTCAAAAACAATAGAAGCTCTGAGTTCATCCAGGATAGAAAAATCTAAGTTTAACCCTGAAACCCTGTATCAGATATCACATTCCGCTCTGTCAATTTTTGTTTGACTTAAAGCTATTATTGGGTGATATGACTCTGCATAGGGACTCAAAAATAAAATTGTAGGAGTGGTAAAATGCTGAAAATCACTGGTGTGTCCTTGTGAAATACATATCGACAAGTGAATGTGGTGGGGTTTTTTTTTTTCATTTTTTAAAAAAAAGTTTATTGAACTTATTGGGTGACATTGGTTAATAAAATTATATAGGTTTGAAGTGTACAATTCTATAGTATAGTATGTGTATATTGTATTGTGTGTTCACTATCCAAAGTCAAGTCTCTTTATGTCACCATTTATTCCCCCTTTACACTCTTCTACCTTCCCCCACCCTCAATTTACATACTGTTGTCAGTGTCTATAAGGGGTTTGTTTGGGTTTTTTTGCTTAATCCCTTCACCTTTTTCACCCAAACCTAAAAACCTCCTCCCTTCTGACAGTTGTCAGTCTGTTTTCTATATGAGTCTATTTCTATTTTTTTGTCTGTTTTGTTCATTAGATTCCATATGTAAGTGAAATCATATGGTACTTGTCTTTCTCTGACTGAATGTGGTGGTTTCTATGTTCCATTGTTATCACTGATGGTCATTCCTATTCCTGTTGGTACTTCACTGAAGTGCAATGTTTGGTTTCCATTGCGTCTATAAGGTGTGAGCTCCTTGATGAACCTCGTCATTTTCAAACATGTATCCTCTGTGCCCAACTTAGGCCCTGGCACGTAGGAGGGATCAGTAAGTATTTTCTGAATGAATTATTTCCCAAGATTGTAATAGTAAGACTAATTCTAAATGTACTGATTGCTTACTGTGAATCATGCACTTTGCTAAGGACCTTACATGTACTACCTCATCTAATTCCACAATACTCAATGCAGTTGACACTATCTATCTTCATTTCACTGATATATAAGCAATTTTTTGAAATGTTAAATGACTTCCTCGAGTCAGTCTTTAAAACATAGCTAGAATTTGATCACTTATCGCTACTTGAGTTTTCTCACCTAATCCAACTCATAATCACTTTTCACCTGAATGTAGTGTTTTATAAATATCGATTAGCTCAAGGTAGCTTATAGTGCTGTTCAGATATTTTATTTCTTTGCAGAATTTTTGTCTAGTTGTTCTATCAATTGCTGAGCAAGGGATAAAAAAATCTATAACCACAAAGGTAAAATTGTCTATTTCTCTAATTTGGTCAATTTTTTTAAAAATTTATTTTTTATTTTTGGTATATTTATTGATTATGCTATTACAGTTATCCCATTTTTTCCTCCCCTTTATCCCCTCTGCTCTGCACCCATCACATCATCCCCGCCCCTCTTAGTTCATATCTATGGGTTGCACATATCAGTTCTTTGGCTTCTCAATTTTGTATACTATTCTTACCTCCCCCAGTCTATTTTTGTTTTGTTTTGTTTTGTTTTGTTTTGTTTTGCTTTGTTTTGTTTCTGTCACCATTTTCCTACCACCACTTTCCCCAGCCCCACCTACCCCCACTTCTCACCCTTAATCCTTCCCCCATTTGGCTTTGTCAATGGGTCCTTTAGGCATGTTCCTTGATGACCCTTCCCCTTCTTTTCCCCCATTATCCCCCTCCCTCCTCAACTGTGGTTACTGTCAGTTTGTTCTTTATTTCAGTGTTCCTGGTTATATTTTGCTCGCTTGTTTGTTTTGTTGATTATGTTCCAATTATAGGTGAGAACGTATGTTATTTGTCTTTCATCTCCTGGCTTATTTCACTTAGCATAATGGTCTCCAGTTCCATCCATGCTATTGTGAAGGGTAGGAACCCTTTCTTTCTTTCTGTTGCATAGTATTCCATTGCATAAATGTACCACAGTTTTTTGATCCACTCATTTACTGATGGGCACTTAGGTTGCTTCCCATTCTTGGCTATTGTAAATTGTGCTGCTATAAACATTGGGGTGCATAAGTTCTTTTGAATTGATGTTTCAGGATTCTTAGGGTATTGTCCCAGCAGTGGAATTGCTGGGTCAAAAAGGCAGTTCTATTTTCAGTTTTTTGAGAACATTCCAAATTGTTTTCCACAGTGGCTGCACCAGTCTGCATTCCTACCCACAATGTTCTAGGGTTCCCTTTTCTCCACATCCTCACCAGCACTTTTTGTTTGTTGATTTGTTTATGATGACTATTCTGACTCATGTGAAGTGGTATCTCATTGTGGTTTTAATTTGCAACTCTCTGATGGCTAGTGATTCTGAGCATCCTTTCATATGTCTTTGGGCCTGCTGTATGTCCTCCTTAGAGAAGTGTCTGTTCAGGTCCTTTGCCCATTTTTTAATTGGATTGTTTGTCTTCCTGTAGTGGAGTCGTGTGAGTTCTTTATATATTTTGGAGATCAGACCCTTGTCTGAGGTATCATTGTTAAATATATTTTCCCATACACTTGGTTCCCTTTTCATTTTGCTGATGTTTTCTTTAGCTATGCAGAAGGTTTTTATTTTTATGAAATCCCATTGGTTTATTCTTTCTTTTATGTCCCTTGTTCTAGGGGACATATCAGTGAAGGTATTGCTGCATAGAATACCTGAGATTTTCCTGCATATGTTCTCCTCTAGGACTTTTATGGTATCACAACTTATATTTAAGTCTTTTGTCCATCTTGAGTTTATTTTTGTGTATGGTGTAAGTTGGCAGTTCAGTTTCATTTTCTTGCATGTAGTTGTCCAGATCCCCCAACACCATTTGTTGAAGAGGCTATTTTTACCCCATTTTATGCTTCTGCCCCCTTTGTTGAATATTAATTGACCATAGATACATGGGTTTATTTCTGGGCTCTTACTCTGTTCCATTGATCTATGTGTCTGTTCTTATGCCAGTACCAGGCTGTTCTGATTACAGTGGCCTTGTAATATAGTTTGATGCCAGGTATTGTGATCCTTCCTACTTTGTTCTTCTTTCTCAAAATTGGTGCCGCTATTCAGGGTCATTTATGATTCCATGTAAGTTTTTGAAATGTTTGTTCTATATCTGTGAAATATGTCATTGATATTTAAATAGGGATTGCATTGAATCTATAAATTGCTCTGGGTAGAATGGACATTTTAATGATGTTAATTCTCCCAATCCATGAACATGGTATATGCTCCCATTTGTTTGTGTCTTCCTTAATTTCCTTCTTCAGTGTTGTGTAGTTTTCTGAATACAGGTCTTTTACCTCCTTGGTTAGGTTTATTCCTAGGTACTTTATTTTTTCTTGTTGCTATAGCAAATGAGATTTTTTTTCCTGATTTCTATTTCTGATATTTCGTTGTTGGTGTACAAAAATACATTTGATTTCTGAATATTGACTTTGTATCCCGCTACTTTGCCAAATTCACTTTTTAAGTGAAGTAGCTTTTTGGTGGAGTCTATAGGGTTTTCTGTGTGCACTATCTTGTCATCTGCAAACAATGACAAGTTTTGTGTCCTCCTTTCCAATTTGGATGCCTTTTATTTCTTATCTGATGGCTGTGGCTAGGACTTCCAATACTATGTTGAATAGAAGTGGTGAAAGTGGATATACTTGTCTTGTTCCTAATCTTACTGGGAAAGCTTTTAGATTTTGCCCATTGTATATGATGCTAGCTGTAGGTGTTTCATATATGTTCTTTATTATGTTGAGGTATGCCCCCTTTATTCCCACTTTGCTGAGTGTTTTTATCATAAATGGCTGCTGTACCTTATCAAATGCTTTTTCTGCATCTATCGATATGCTCATGTGATTTTTGTCTTTCCTTTTGTTTATGTGATGTATTACGTTTATTGATTTGCGAATGTTGTACGATCCTTGCCTCCCTGGGATGAATACCACTTGATCATGGTGTATGATCTTTATTAATGTATTGCTGGAGGTGGTTTGCCAATATTTTTTTGAAGATTTTAGCACCTGTGTTCATCAGCAATATTCGCCTGTAGTTTTCTTTCTTTGTTGTGTCTTTATCTGGTTTTGGGATTAGGATAATGCTGGCTTCATAAAAAGACTTTGGAAGTCTTCCCTCTTCTTGGATTTTTTGGAATACTCTCAGAAGGACATGGGTTAGTTCTTCCTTAAATGTTTTGTAAAATTCTCCTATGAAACCACCTGTTCCAGGGTTTTTGTGTGCCGGGAGATTTTTTGATTCCTGCTTCGATTTCCTAGCTGTTATTAGTCTGTTCAGGCTTTGTGTTTCTTCTTCATTCAGTTTTGGAAGATTATATTTTTCTCAAAATTTGTCCATTTCACCCAGGTCATCAAATTTCTTGGCATATAGTTATTTGTAGTAATTTCTTACAATCCTTTGCATTCTTATGGTATCAGTTTTAATCTCTCCTCTTTCATTTCTGATTTTATTTATTTGCATCCTCTCCCTTTTTTTTTCTTGATGAGTCTGCTTAAAGGCTTGTCAATTTTGTTTATCTTTTCAAAGAACCAGCTCCTGGATTTATTGATCCTTTGAATTGTTCTTTTAGTCTCTATGTCATTCATTCTACTCTGATCTCCATTATCTCTTTCCTTGTATTCGCTCTGTGATTTGTTTTGTCGTTGTTCCTGAAGTTCTTACAGATATAGGGTTAGGCTGTTTATTTGAAATGGTTATATATTTTTTAGGTAGGCCTGTATCACTATGAACTTGCCTCTCAGGGCTGCCTTTGCTATGTCCCATAAGTTTTGAACTTTTGTGTGTTCATTTTTCATTTGTTTCTAGAAACTTTTTTATTTCTTCCTTGATCTCCTTTTAACCCATTCATTGTTTAATAGCATGCTATTCATTCTCCATGAATTTGAGTATCTTTTAGTTTTTTCCTTAAGGTTGGTTTCTAGTTTCAGACCGTTGTGAGAAAATGTTTGATGTTTTCAATTTTTTTAATTTGTTGAGGTTTGTTTTATGCTGTCATGTGGTCTGTCTTTGAAAATATTCCATGTGCATTTGAAAAGAATGCATATTTTGCTTCTTTAAGATGAAAATTTATATATATCAGTTAAGTCCATTTGATTCTAATGCATCATTCAGTTCCACAATATCCCCTTCTTAATATTTTGTTTGGAAGATCTATCTATTGTTGACAGCGGGGTGTTAAAATGCCCTACTATAAGTGTATTGTTGTCTATATCTGTCTTAAAGTCCACCAGGATTTTCCTTATATATTTAGGTGCCCCTGTGTTGGGTGCATATAGGTTTACAATGTTTATGTCTTCTTAATGGATTCTTCCTTTGAGTATTATGAAGTGTTCTTCTGTGTCTCTTTTTATGGCCTTGGTTTTGAAGTCTATTTTATCTGATATAAGTGTTGCTACATTGGCTTTTTTTTTCCTGTGCCTTTGCTTGGAATATTTTTTTCCAACCCTTTACTTCCAGTCTGTGTAGGTCTTTTTTTCTGAGGTGGGTCTCTTGTATGCAGCGTATATGTGGGTCATGTTTTCTTATCCATTCAACTACTCTATGTCTTTTAATTGGAGCATTTAATACATTTACATTTCAAACTTATTGATAGGTACTTATTCATTTTCTCCCTTTATATCTGTGTTCCTTTCTCTCTCTCACTCTTTTTCTTCATCTTCTTAAAGCAGTCCATTTAGCATATCTTGCAATGCTGGTTTGGTAGAGGTGTATTCTTTTAGTCTTCTTTTGTCTGGGAAACTCCTTATTTCATCTTCCATTTTAATTGAGCTCTTTGCTAAGTAGAGTACTCTTGGTTGCAGGAGTACTTTCCTTTTCATTACTTGGAATATTTCTTGTCATTCCCTTCTGGCTTGTTGTGTTTCTGTGGAGAAGTCAGCTGCTAGCCTTACTGGGGCTCCCTTGTATGCTACTTCCTGTTTATCTCTTGCTGCCTTTAAGATTCTCTCTTTGTCTCTGCTATTTGCCAGTTTAAGTATGATGTGTCTTGGGGTGGGCCTCTTTAGGCTCCTTTTGCTTGGGACCCTCTGTGCTTCCTGGACTTGTGTGACTTTTTCTCTCCTCAAATTAGGCAAGCTTTCCATCATTACTTTTTCAAATAGGGTTTCTATTTCTTGCTCCTTTTCTTTTCCTTCTAGTATCCCTGTTATATGTTGTACTGCATTTCCCTTAAACCCTCTTCATTCTTTTTGAGTCTTTTTTCATTTTCTTGCTCCTTCTCGGAGCTTTTTTCTACCTTGTCTTCCAGCTCACTGATTCAATCCTCTGCTTCATCTAGCCTGTTTTTGATTCCATCTTCTGTGCTCTTCAACTCAGAAATTGTATTCTTCATTTCCTCTTGGCTCTTGTTGATAGTTTCTATGTCCTTTTTTATGCTGATACAGTTTGCAGTAAGTTCTTTGTAGTTTCCCTGTAGTTTTTTGTAATTTTCACTGAGATCACTGAGTTGACTGAGCTTCCTTATAAACATTATTTGAACTCAGTATCTGATAGTTTGCTTGCCTCTATTTCATTTAGTAGTCTTTCTGAGGATTCCTCCTTTCCATTCAACTGGGGGTTGTTTCTTTGTATTCCCATTATTTGGCTGCCAGAGCAAAACCACAAAGCCCAGGAAACAAACCCATGAGTGCAAAAAGAACTTCCCTTTGCAATCCCACTATCAACTGCAAATGAACCAGTATTAATAAGGTTTTAAAGAGATGAAGACTACTATAAGAAAGGAGAGAAATACACAATAGTATAAAATCTAGTGACTTAATATGCACAAACTTGATGGACAAGTAATGAATGTTTAAAAGCTATGTAGTAAAGAAAATATCTCAAATCACAGAGAAGATCACAGTGGATTTCATCTCCATAGCCTCTAGTATTTACTGCTGTTTTTTCTTTATGGATCCACCTCTAGTGAAGTCAGATGTTGACCCCACCTGACCTCAGGCAGTCTGTTTAAGACTTCCAGGGATCTACTGTCTATGGCTGTCTCCTTCAGTTGTTAATCTAGTCACTCTGCACTCTGCAGTCAGGCTTCAGCACCACAGGGCAGGACAGAATCCCTCCTGGCATTCAGGCTAATGTTTCCCCTCAGGCTGCTGCTGCTCAGAGGGGAGTGGTCTGTGTAAGCTCAATGGCTGCTGCCTTAATGGGTATGACTCAGCACCACCATCCCAGGGGCTACTCTGTCAGTTCTCTCCTCAAAGTGTCCATCCCCAGTCTCTCCCCAAGCATCTGTAGTCCACTATGCCCCTCCTTTGCAGGGGTCTAATGTCTGTGGCTGCCACTCTGCACTCAGCTTTCAGGCTTAAGTACCACAAGGCTAGTGTGGAGTCCTTCCTCGAGGTGGGGCTGTTGTTTCCTCTCAGGCTGCTTCCACTCAGGGGAGTAGTCTGCCTGAGCAAGATGTCTTCTGCCATATAGGGGATGACTCAGCACTGGGATCCCAGTGGCTACTCTCTCAGTTCTCTCCCCAAAGCCTCTGTCCCCAGTTTCTCCCCAGGCATCTCCAGCCCACTCTGCCCCACCTTTGCCAGAGCCCAGGATAAGTGGCTGCAAATAGAAATTTATGCATTGGCCCTTTAAATGGCTCTTTCTGTCTCCAGCCACCCATCTCTGGCAGAGAGCAACTCTGCCACTTTACACAGCTGGCTGTTATCTGTGTACTTTTTGGGCTCTGGTGCTATCAGCTGGGGATCCCCGCTTCTAGTTTAGACCCCAGTCCCCTCAGAGGAATACAACTGGCTGATTAAATATCCCTCTGGCTCTGCCACCTGAGAGTCCCAGCCAGCCTTCTCACATCTCTGCCACACTCCTTACCAGTCAGGTTGTGGTGAAACTGATTCTTCTGTCTGTCTGAGGTTACAAGGATTCTCTCTCGCTATTGTTCAGTTGTTTGTTCTGGGTGATTTCTCCACAATTTAGTTCTAATTCCAGATCAGTCCTGGGAAGTCATGTGACTTTCATTCACTCCTCTGCAACCTTTCCCTCTCCCGGGATCTAATTCTGTCCATTTTAACATCACGTATTTAAAACCTATTATTAGATACATATACATTCATTATTGTTTTGTCTTCCTTTTATTATTTTGAAATGTTCTACTTTTTTCATAGTATCTTTATCTGAAGTCTGGTTTATTTGATATTAATAGATCTGCTTCAGCATTCTTGTCCTTACAGTTTGTATGGTATATTTTTTATCCATTTATTTTTCACCTTTGTGTCTTTATATTTAAATTACATCTTTATATTTGAACTACATTAGTGATGCTGAACATCAATAATTATCAGAGAAATTAAAATTAAAGCCACAATGACATATCGCCTCACACCTGTCAGGATCGCTATCATCAATAAATCAACAAATAACAAGTACTGGCAAGGATGTGGAGAAAAGGAAGTCTTCATACACTGTTGGTGGGATTGTAAATTAGTGCAGCCACTATGGAAAACAATATGGAGATTTCTTTAAAAATTAAAAATAGAGCTTTCATATGATCCTTCTGGGTATTTATCTGAAGAAAATAAAAACACTAATTTGAAAAGGCATATACACCCTTATGTTCATTATAGCATTACTAATAACAGTCAAGATATGCAAGCAATGACTGGATAAAAAGGTGTGTTATACACACACACGCACGCGCGCGCGCGCAATGGAATATGCTGGATGAAAATGTTGGGGGGAGATAGGAGCAAAAGACTTGAGGATGTATGCAAAGAAATGATGAGGAGGAGTATAAGAGGGTTAAATCATAATGCAAAAAATACAATAAAATTTAAAAATGAAATAATGGCAATAACTGATAATGGGGTATCAACTAGATGAGAGGAAAAGGAGAACATGATTGAATGACAGATAGTGTAAAGGCAGTAAGATCAGTGAGCTGAAGGTGTCTTAAGTCAAAGACTTGTTGGACTAGGCATGAGCTGGAAAGAAAGGTGGTGGTGATCAGAAAGCAGTATGTTTGAAATAGAGATTTTGTTAATGGTACAATAATTGATTTTAAACATGACCATGAGAGTGGATAGCTCAGTGGATTGGAAGACAAGTTCACTGGAGGTGAAAAAGTCAGGGAGTTATGACCTGGATATTGCTTGGATTACTTTCATAAATATTAGAATCATCAGTAATGATGACAAGATGAATGGTGAAGAGAAAGACTGTAAGCCAGAAACACTATAATCAAATATTTAGCAAAGAAGAAGGATCAGCCAGGATGATGATATATAACTGAAAAGAGGAATGGGAAATTTGGTGGGTAGAACAGTCTGATGGCATGTGCTTCTAAGTACTTTATAATCATTGATTATTTCTCTTTTCGGGACTTTTAAATGAGAAAACTTCTCTCTCTCTCTCTCTCTATCTCTCTCTCATCATCTTAATAATCATTTTTGTTGACTTTCTCTAGATCTCCTCTAGCTCTATTATGCCTTTAAAAATACAATGGTTAGGACTTTTGGTGTGAAACAGTGGTGCGAGACCCTTCCAGTGAAATATCCATAACTAGTATGATTTGGATGCCTGAACACACATTCCAGAGATTTTTGCTTTTGTCGAGTGTGCCTGAAGAACTAGAGTAGAATAGAAATAGATATAAGAAGTAAAGGATGGAGGGAAATTAAGTAGTTGCTGACATGAAGTAATAAATGGAATTTCCAGAAAGTATGCTTCTTAGTAGAGAAGCACGATGCAAAAAAAATAAATAAATAAAAATAAAAATGTAAAGGCCACACTTCATGACAACTTAATTCAAATCATAAATATAGGCTAGTACTCAGAAAACGATGCTCCTATGTAAGCAAGGGAATTAGATATTTATCTGGAGAGAAAAATTGGCTGCTAATCCTACTGTGGATATTTTCATTAATCTCACTTGGAAGATGGAATCAATTATATTTTACTTATCTGTATAGAAATTTCACATTTTCTATGATTTAGTATGTCATGGTGAATGTTAACAAAGAAAATATGTAGACACAGCAGAAGGATTTAAAGTAAATATTTTAATCTTATACTGATGGTTACTAAAGATTATCATAGAAATACTATTTCTTCTGGAGAGCTTGAAGAATAAGCTTGACAAATTGAGAGATGAAAAGATAGTCGAAAAATAAATTTAGCACCCACTATTCTTTGAATGTGATGATGAGTAACGTTGAGAAGTCATCGCCACAGAATCTAGGCCAAGAGGAATGAAAAAGGAGATATAGCAATGGCAGTAACTTAAGAAATAAGATATTTGAGTGGCTGCTGTTGTATAATTCACATATATATATAATTTACCCACTTAAAAATGTACAAGTCAATGGTATATAATATATTTACAGAGTTGTGAGACTATCACTACACAATTTTAGCACATTTTTATGACATCAAATGAAACCCTGTATCCATTAGCAGTCACTACCCTTTCCTTTCCTAATCCTATCCTAGACCCTATCAACCACTAATCTACTTTTTGTCTTGGTGGAGTTTTCTAATTGGGATCTTTCATATAGGTGGACTCATGTAAAAGGTCACTCATACTTGGTCTTTTGTATTGAGAGGGGGTAGTAAGTCACAACAGGCAGAACAGAGAAATTGAGACAGATAGTGAAACAAGCAGTTTGCAGCCATTTAATAAATTGCAAAATCATATTCTCTGTAACCAAGAACACTTAAGAGTAAATGGTTTACACATCTTCCCAACCAGAGGGTAAATAGCTTAAATGCCCCTTCTCAGGGAGATAGAAAGCAGAAATCCAGTTAGTGCCATTTGCCCACCATATCCAAGGATAGATGAAATTAAAGGAGTAAAATTCACTTGGGAACATCAGCATAAAAATGATGAATATTCTACTGAGATCTTTCTCTGGGACCTCTCCTAAGATCTCCACCTTTAAAAGCTTTTGGATTGAAGGTTCCAGTGTGTGCTCTCCCTCTAAGGAGCATACCAGCACTTTTTCTTTCCTCCTCTCCTTCCCCAACAGGCATCTATCTCTTAAACCCTAAGGGGTCACACAAGGCTAGCAACCAGAGAGTAATGGCAGTGGCAGTTGTCCTAGGCAACCACCTGACTCTGTCCCCAAGGCCCCCTTTTCTTTGACTTCTTAGCAAAGTAAAACAGCCCTGCTAAGGCCCATTTATTTCCTATAACATTTTCAGAGAGCCAAGGCAGCCCACCTTAGGCTCTCCTATTGCTTCCAATATCCTAAGCCCTTCCTTGTTTCACTGTCCTCAGCTTCAATGAACATACTCTCAAAACCACCTGGACTTGTACTGTGAAATCTTTCCTGCACAGTCAATAGCCCACGCAGTACCAGCTGGCCCTAGCATATCCACTCAAGGGCAGATCCCTGTAACAGTGGGGAATCCTAACCCACCCCACATTCTTTTGACATTGTTTCTGTAAATGCTCACTGTGACTAATATGCAGCTGGTAGTTAAATAGTATGCTTACGCAAGCATCCTAGGAGCTGGCTTCGAAAGATACAGACTCTGAGCTTCAGGCATCTCAGCTCTGGGAGTTGCTGGCCTTCAGCTGTGGAGCCAGGATGATGCAAAGCCAGGGTGACTAAACCAGGAAGATGTATGCTAGACCATCACTTGCCTTATTGGACTGTGACAATCTGCATGTAGAGAACTTTTCAACCCCCTCCCCTGGTCTCTTTGTTCTGTCCCCCTATCCCTCCTATAAAAACCTCTGTCTTGGAGGGAGGAGGTATAAGGGGGGCAAATGGTAAAGGAAAAAATACAATAAAAAATAAAATTTTAAAAATACCCTCTGCCTCCACTGAGATGTGGATGTGGGCTTTGAGACAAGAGTCCCCCATCTTCTCTGGAGATGTGCCCTGAGACATTAGTCCCCCATCTTCCAAGTTGCCAGTGCCTGAATAAAACCACTTTCCTTTACATCAGCACCTGCTTCTTGAGTATTGGCTTTCGGAATGGCAGTCAACTGGACCTGCATTTGGTTTTGTTCCCTTTCCGGTAACAATTGTCTTGTTTCTTTCACTTAACATGATGTTTTCAAGGCTCATCCATGTTATAGCATGTGTCAGAATTTCATTTCTTTATATCGCTAAATAATATTCTAATATCATTATAGCTACCATTTATTGTGCACTTACTATGTACTTGGGGCTTTATATACATTATCATTTAATAGACATCAGAACCCTAATGAAGTTCTCAATTCACAGGGAGACAGCTGTTAAGTGGTTGATCCAAGGTCATATATCTGGCTAATGAAACTCATATCTGAGTCCAAGTCTGCCTGATTTCAAAACTTGTGTCCTTTTCATAGAACTTTGGGATCTGTGCTATCTCCTGGGAGCACAGAACATGGAGGACAGATCAGAGACTCTACGAAAGTTTCTTACCAGAAACTTTGGATGTTTCAAAAAAGCATTTTAGACAAAACAAAGGAATATGACAATATAAACAGAACTAAATAATCAGGAAATCCCCATCTTTATCAGATTGCTTTATTTTTTAAAAATATATTTATTGATTGTGCTATTACAGTTGTCCCATTTTTTTTTACCTTTTATTCCCCTCTGCCCTGCACCCCCCCACCAGGATCCGCCCCCTTAGTTCATGTCTGTGGGTTGTACATATAGGTTTTTTGCCTTCTCCCTTTCCTCTACTTTTCTTAACCCCACCTGTCTATTCTGTACCTACATTTATGCTTCCTATTCCCTGTACCTTTTCCCCCATTTCCCACCTCCCCTTCCCCACTGATAATCTTCCAAGTGATCTCCATTTCTGCGATTCTGTTTCTGTTTCAGCAGTTTGGTTAGTTTGTTTTTGTTTTTGTTTTTTTTTAGGTTCAGTTGTTGATAGTTGTGAGTTTGTTGTCATTTTACTGTTCATATTTTTGATCATCTTCTTTTCTTAGATTAGTCCCTTTAATATTTCATTTAATAAGGGCTTGGTGATGATGAACTCCTTTAATTTTATCTGGGAAGCACTTTATCTGCCCTTCCATTCTAAATGGTAGCTTTGCTGGATACAGTAATCGTGGATATAGGTCCTTGCCTTTCATGACTTTGAATACTCCTTTCTAGACCCTTCTTGTCTGTCAGGTTTCTTTTGAGAAATCAGGTGATAGTCTGATGGGAACTCCTTTGTAGGTAACTGTCTCCTTTTCTCTTGCTGTTTTTAAGATTCTCTCCTTATCTTTAATCTTGGATAATGTAATTATGATGTACCTTGGTGTGTGCTTCCTTGGGTCCAACTTCTTTGGGACTCTCTGGGCTTCCTGGACTTCCTGCAAGTCTGTTTCCTTTGCCAGATTAGGGAAGTTCTCCTTCATTATTTTTTCAAATGAGTTTTCAATTTCTTGCTCTTCCTTTTCTCCTTCTGGCACCCCTATGATTTGGATGTTGGAACATTTAAAGTTGTCTTGGAGGTTCCTTAGCCTCTCCTCATTTTTTTGAATTCTTGTTTCTTCATTCTGTTCTGGTTGAATGTTTGTTTCTTTTTCTGCTCCAAATCATTGATCTGAGTCCTGGTTTCCTTCCCTTCACTGTTGGTTCCCTGTATATTTTTATTTATTTCACTTTGCACACCCTTCTCTTTTTCCTCCATATTGCGAACATATTCCACCAATTCTGTGAACATCCAGGTTATCAGTGTTTTGCACTCTGCATCTGCTAGGTTGGCTACCTCTTCATCGCTTAGTTCTATTTTTGGAGCTTTGATCTATTCTTTTTTGGGACCATATTTTTTTTTGTCTCCTCAGATTGCTTTAATCTAAATATTTCTGGTTGTGAAACCAGAAAAGCCAGCATTCGTGCTGCCTGCCGCTACCAGAACCAATAAGTAGAGACAAGGATTGAATTTTTATGGGTATTTTTTTTCAGATGATGGTGATCTGAGAAGATGGTGGGTTATCTACCCTCAAAAGGGGTATGGGGATCTGGAAGACACTTTTCCCACTCTGACACAGTGCTCAGTATTTTCCTACTCCTAGCCCTGCCCCTTCTTTCTTTCTTTTGGCTCTGCAGTCCATAACACTGTAGGAGCCTTTTTTTCAGGGACCCCTCAACAGTGAGTCAACCTCATCTGCACCACTCTGTTAGGTAGCAGCTAGAAATGAGCAGCCAGAGGGGAAATGAAGGCAGAGCCCTTGCCATTATAATCTAACAAAGAACTTAACACAGGAGGCTAGAAGCAAAGGGAGCCATGTCTCACCTGTTGACCCAGCAGTCATAAGCCTGGTCCAGTAAGATTGCCAGGTATTCCAAAAAACAGAAGTTTACAGAAGCCTAGTCTCAAACACTCTCTCCTCCTCTTGTACTATCATCACTCCCTCAACATCACTATGCCCTCAAACCAACCTTTCTATAAGAAGAAGAAAGGGTAGGTAAGTAGTTTGGAATAAAGGTTAACCAGGTAAGAATTGCAGTCCTGGGGCAATTTTCCTAGTACTTCTTCCTAGTAATTCAGATACCATCTCCATCACTTTCAGACCCCCCTGGGGCACAAAGTTTGGAGTCATGTAGGGCCTGCATTCTAGTTCTTGGAACAACAGTTTCCCACATGCATTAATCATTTAAGCCTATCAACTAATGCTAAAATCTTTAACTCTTAAGTTCCTCTATCAGTTGAAGTTATACAGAGCAACCCTCCGCCCCATGTTCCTGGATACTTGGGAACTTAGCCTTCTGCCCAGTTCAGCTTGCCAATAAAAAAAAAAGAAGAAGAAAAATTAAAAGATTAGAGAAATTACTCTGCAAAGTTTTAGAGGAATGATGCCTCCTCCCTGAGTAAGGTGCTTAGTTGAGCCTATCAGCCTCCAGCTTGTGGGGGTGGGGAGTGGGGAGTGTGGAGGCCAGAGAAGAGGGATGATGGGGCTGACTCTAAATGTTTGGTGTCCATTTTAACCTGCTCTCTCTATTTTATTCAGCAAGTTTAAGAAGAGTTTTGGTAGAGTCATAGAAAATACAAAAATAATACAGAACTATCTAGAGAACCCCAAAGGTTACCTGTAAGAAGAGACCATGGTGGGACTTAGCCCTAGGTCATCTTTTCTTCTCTCTGTATTCTCCCACAGCCTTTATATCTGTGTCCATATCTACAATTACCTTTTATAAATCAATGACTCTTGAATCTATATCACAATCCAGGCTGCTCCCCTAAATACCTTTTCACATATCCGACTATTTACTGAACATCTGAGTTGGATGACCCGCTGACCCCAAAAGCAATATCTCCCTGTTGTTCTGCTCCTGTTCCTTGTTTTGTGTTCTAGTGAATGGAAGTATCATCCTATCATCCACTAACTTGTACAAATAAGAAAACTAGGCAGTTTCTTTGGCTTCTTATCATCATTAACTGTCCTCTACCCCTCCCACCCTGAATCAAATCAATAGCCAAGCCTATCAATTCTATCTTTTAGATATCTCTGGAATCCATATGCTTCTCTCATCAGGAACTCAACTGAACTGGAAAGAGCTGAGCTGACATCTGTTGGAGCAGCTGATTAAAAATGAGCCAAATGAAACTAACAGTAAAATTTTTAATCACTTAACTACAATACTACAAGGAAGAAACTAAAACCAGAGAAAGCATCAAGTCCCTCCACTTTATTTTCCACCATGGAATTGTTACAGGAGAAACTTGGTTCTTGCCAACGCAGTAAAGAATTACAGATCAGCAAGCCTATTAGCGTGCAAGCAAAGTTTATTAATGTTAAGTTCTCACAGAAGAGAATGGGTCTAGCTAAGGTAGCGGTGAAAGACAAGAGCTTGGGTAGAAAAAGCAAGGGTGGCAAGAGGCAAGAGTGACAGGCATCAGGTCCTTTGTTCTGAGGACTTACGTAGTTGGTGGGATGGGGGTGAGGGAGTTACATATTGATTGGTGGCTAAAGGTGGTGTCAGCTTCCCCTGGGGGGACATAACTACCCAAACATAGGTATGTGTGGGAGTTCTTTCCCAGACAGTGAAAATGGGACATAGAATTTCAAGGACTTCCCTCTGCCTTTTAGGCCCAGGGATGTTCAGGACACCCAGAAACCTTAGTTAAGATTGTTATAGAAGCTTACAGAAGCCCAGTCTCAAAGACTCTCTCCTCCTCCTGTACTATCATAGTTTTGCTTGTGTTTTTTGGAATGCCTGGCAATCTTACTGGACCAGGCTTACGACTACTGGGTCAGCAGGTGAGACATGGCTCCCATTGCTTCTAGCCTCCTGTGTTAAGTTCTTTGTTAGATTATAATGGCAAGGGCTCTGCCTTCATTTCCCCTCTGACTGCTCATTTCTAGCTGCTACCTAACAGAGTGGTGCAGATGAGGTTGACTCACTGTTGAGGGGTCCCTGAAAAAAAGGCTCCTACAGTGTTATGGACTGTAGAGCCAAAAGAAAGAAAGAAGGGGCAGGGCTAGGAGTAGGAAAATACTGAGCACTGTGTCAGAGTGGGAAAAGTGTCTTCCAGATCCCCTGGGGAGATCTCCAAATGGAGATGCTGGGATAGGAATGCAGATTTGTGTAAGAGCATGGCTGGACAGGGGAGCTTAAGTCCTTGACTGCAACTCCCTTTAGAAACTGCAGTGCACTCACTTGCACCAAATCTGGTATGGGAGGCAGCTTTTCCCCACGAGGCTTGCCTGCTAAAAATCTTTGTAATTGCCTGTTGTCAGGCCTGGAAGATTATATTTTGGATGCTTTTTATTTCTTTTTCTTGCCTATTTGCTGTGGCATATACATATAAGCAACTTTTTCTTTTTAAAGTCCAGTTTATTGACATAATTAATATTAACATATAAATTTAAGGAATTCGGTGTACTGATCTGATAAGATGTATATATTATAAAATGATTACCATAGTAAGTTTATTTCATCCATCACCTCACATTGTTACATATTTTTCTAGTTAGAACATTTTGAAGATCTTTTTAGCAACTTTCAAATATACGTTATAGTATTGCTCACTATAGTCAATATGCTGTACATTTCCATCCCCAGAACTTATTCATTAATTTTATAACTGGAAATTTGATCATTGACCACTTTCATCCATTTCCCTACCTCCAACCCCTACCACTGTCACTTGAAATCACCAATCTGTACTTGTTTATATGAGCTTCTATTTTTAAATTTTCATTTGACACAGCAGAGACTGGAAATGTATTTGTGTAACTGAGCTTGCTCTTTTGCACTTCTGCCATCATCGTGAGAGTAAACATGTGCCAAAAGCCCACTGAACCAATGTGCAGCTTGGAATCAGACCCAGCTAACCCAGCTAACCCAGCTAAATATAGTGCATAGAAAGTGGTTAATATCTGTTAAATGAATGAGTAAAAAAAATGAAATTAGAGAGACTGGAAAAGTCATAAGAAGATTCTGGACCTGTATTTGTTTTTCTTTCCCTGCCCATGAGTGAGCAATTGCTAGGTAAGGGTGGGGGTGGAAACCAATAAAATGAATTGTGAAAGCTTATTTTCTTCTAAGGCTATAGGCTAGCATGGCCTTAACATAGCCAACATTCTTGAGCTCAATATGAAAAGGTTTGTCTTTATCTGTAAAATGGATGAAAGTTCAAATTTGTTTCTGAATGACATATTGATTTAATAATTGCCATGTACAGCCACCTATTGTGAAAGCAGGAAATGGTCTACCTGCTATAAGGTACATGAGTTAGGCACAATTTAAGCAGGGTGGAGAAATGAATGGTGGAGGTGGAATGAAGGCTTTCTCTTGCCCTACTCAGCATAAAAGGCTTAAACTCTCTTGTTAAAAGGATTAAAAGTTCATATTTGTTCCTGAATCATGTACCAATGGGCTAACCACCAAGGAAAGTAGACAACTTAGAAAGCAGGAAATACCCCACCCACTTTATAGCAAAGGGCCACAACCTGAGATCCTTGGTCCCTGAAGTCATGGAGGCTATAACCGCCATGCATAAGACAGGCCTCAGGCGTCATTGCTCCTACTCCCTTTCCCACACTCTCTCTCAAGCCTACTAGGCAGCATCGGAGTAACCAGATATCACCACTTGGTGGAAAAACTGACCATTTGGAAGTTCTTCTGGGTCTTGGGAGCATTCTTAATGAAGGGGGATCATGAGGCAAGGAAACTATGGCAACAGTAGTATATCAAATTGAAAGGCTCAAAGGGCATCAGTGATAAAGTGGCCTTTTTAAGGCATCTGGAGCAACTCAAACCCTCTGCTTATTTTGGGTTCTCTAAGCAGAGCTGAGTTGAGGGTTTGCCAAGTCCTAGCTGTGATCCCAGCCCTATCTGTGAGAGGAGGGAAATTTTTGACTAGGGACTTCATTCAGTTCTTTGATTCAGTTGCCTGGATCCTATGGTTTTAAATGAAAAATCACCAAATGTAAAGAAAATTTCAGGCTCATCTAAACCACTGCCATCACTGCGCCTATTCCTTTATTTATTTATATCCTTTTTTTAAACGTAATACCAGACATTGTGCTAGCACTGGGGAGTTAAAAGTTAATAAGTCATAGCATCCAGAAACCAAAATCCAGTTTAAATTGAAAATAAGCAGACTGGGATATGAAAATTGTTCAAGAAAAAGCAGGTTTTCTGTGGCTTACTAGTGGCAGATAATTGGGCAAATTATCAAAGTCTCCATGCCTCAGTTGATCTACCTAAAAAATAAGCATAATAATAATTACTTACCTTATAGGGGGAAAAATGGACTCATCTGAAATGCAATGTTATAAGAGAGCTCTACAGATACCCTGGACCACCAACCAGAAAGGTGAACAAGTGACAAGTGGGTACTAGAGCAAATTAAGCCTGAAACATCATTGGAGGCAAAAATGACAAAACCGATGCTGTTCTAATCTGGGCACATTAGGAGAAGGCAGGATTCTTTGGAAAAGACAATAATGCTGGGACAAATATGAGGAAGGCCAAATATTAGATGGGTTCACACCATAAAAGAAGCCATAGGCCTGAGTCTACATGAGCTGAGCAGGGCTGTTGAGGACACAACATTGTGAACATCACTTGTTCATAGAGCCACCAGGAGTTGAAGCTGAATCAACAGCACATGATACACACATACCTCATAAGGAATCAAATGAGTTAATGTTTGTAAAGCAGTTAAATAAATTAATGCTTATAAAGCATTTAAAATGGTAATGCCAGACAGATCCTAAGCACTCAACAAATATTAGCTATTATTATTCCCTTTCTGAACCATCTGCACCAGTTTCTTAAAGCCCAGTGCTTTAGTGAAGTCCACTGTTGGGTTTATTATACATATCATAAGTCATTATACCTCAAATTTGCATTACTAATGATATTGAAGAGCATTGATGTTTTAGTTGCTTTTGGTGCAAAACTTGGCAGTAAGCAAGCCTCCTTTGTGACTCACTTTCATGATCTTTTCCTTATTCTCTATTGATATTATTTATGTAATATTGTTCTTTAAACTCATTTCTTTTACTTATATACATGAGATATTTCTGTAAACAATATTCATAAATTCATGATAGAAGTATTTTTTATAAAATGCATGAAAATAAACTAATCAACAATTATTAAAATAAAAACATCTATCCTTGGAATCACCTAAATCATCTCAATGTACTACAGCCTTTTGGAGTTTGTAGGTTCTTTAGGAGTTTTATCTGATTTAAATAATTTTCTGATGTATGAACACGTAGTCTAAGAACCCTGACAAATTATTGCTTAGTTTCTCTACTTAGGAGGTGGAGGTGGGAGAAAAGATTTGATTCAGGAAAGGGACACATACTCCTTTGTTCTCTGAGAAGACATTTTTGTTTTGAAGGGCTCTTTCTGTTAGACGTTCTTGACACCTCCTTAGCCCAAAACCTGCTTGGAGTTTCTCATCTTCAATTCCAAACTGTGGGAGGGTATTGATTGACTTAGCTTTGGTCAGTCATGGCCAGGGAAACAAGATCATAATTTGCCGAGGAAGTCATTGGCTTGTACACTAGCACATAGTTCAGAAATTATACCTTTTAGCCATTATTTTCTTTACCCTGCAAATATACCCAAGTCTTTTCTGAGCTCAAAAGTCCTAGTTTATTGTATAATATTATTTCAAATCTCACATCATCCTAAGGGTTAATTATGGGATATGCTCAGGTCTGACAAGGAATTTGTCAAAGTACTAAAGGTGCACTCTAATAGCTAGACTTTAACAGGAAAGCCACAGCACTTATTGTTGAGGCAATATAGTTTTAGAGAGGGTTAATTCCAGAGAGGCCATATTTCTTTCATGGTTTATTGTTGTAGTCCATTAAAGCTTTAAAATTTGTTGTTGCTGCCTTTATACCAGCAGATCCCAACCCTTGGAACTCATACAAATCCAAAATAATGCTCTCACTGGTCTAGAACAAAATGAGAAAAATGAAGACAATGTAAGATACACATATGAGTGTAAGGTGACCAGCTATACCCTTTTGAACCATGCTGACTTTTATTATGATATTATTCCATTCCTACTTGAATGGAAAAAGAGATGTTTGCAACCTTTTGTCAGTCCTCCAAACCTAATGGCAACAACAAAAAATTAGTTTTGTGAAATTCAGAAATATGACAAGTAAATCTCAGTTATTCAAGAGACCCTTAGCGGTATTTGTTTATTATTATGACATCCAGGGAGAATGCCAACGGGCCTCAAGTTTTCTTTCTATGTTATGGCAGGGAGTTTATACTGTATACTACTAACATCTCTCAGAGATGGTGGATGTTATCAGAGATGGTGGATGTTAGTGATACCCACACTCTCCCCTCTATATACCTATTCTTAGATGGATCTGAATGTCTCAAAACTCCTAATTCATTGATCCATTAATCCTTTTAGTGTTTACTGAATATCTTCTCTATGCCAGGCATTGTTCTCGGTGCTGGGGACACAGAAGAATGGTCTTGGCTCTTAAAGAGTACCCAATCCAGTAGGAAAAAGAAAGACAATGATAGACTATTATAAAGCGATTTTTAAACAAAGGCCCATGATTCCAGCATCCACTTTGGTGTTTCTGCTAGAGACAAACAATTCCACTTGTCTCAGTCTAAAGAGAATAGACCAGAGGTGAATTAAAGTCTGGAAGCTTTAAGGAAAGGCTTACAATGTTTTGCAATATTTCAAATGGGTAAGTTGCTCCCAACTCCCAATACCAAAGGGAATCCCAGGATACTGGTTTCTATATTCCTGCCCAAAGGAGAAGTGCTGTAGTCTCTTAACTTAGTCAGTAAGAGATTTGAAACAGGTACTGTGTAGGTGAGCTTTAAAAAAAAAACAAACGTACCAAGCTAGGAACCTTGTAAAAAACTGAGAGTACCCAGGTGGACCACTTACCTATTGCCACAATAATGCTATATAACAAACCACCCCAAACTCAGTGGCTCAAAACGATTATTTATTTCACATCTGTGGTTTGGCAGGGTGCTTCTGCTGGTCTTGGCAGTGCTTCTGCCATAGCTGGGAACCTCCTATTGAGTGGGTGGCTGGCCTTTGGCTTGTCTTGGATGGCTTTGTCTGGGAAGAATGGCTCTACTCCAAGTGTCTCATCTTCCAAAAGGCTATAGATCCAGCAAGAAGCTAGCTCCAATGAGGCTTTGAGAACTAGGCCTAGAACCAGTACAGACACTTCTCATGTGTACACAAGTCATAGGCCAGCCCAGAGTCAAGGGGCAGAAAAATAAATTCCACTTCTTTATGAGAGTGATTGTAAAGGGCACAAGTACGGTGAAAGAAAACAGAGTCTATTCTGTAATCTTCTTACCACACCAGCTGCCCAGATTATTACGAAACAGTGCCTTTCCCTGATGTACTCATTGCTGTAACAAAAAGTAAGAGTCACTAAAATCACACTAACAGCAACGATAAAGTTACACTGAGTCACATATACCAAAAAACATACATCCAGTAACTCCTGGGAGGAGAACAAAGCATTGTTACTGGTGGCCGAGGACACACAGAAATATCCTTACGGACACCTGAAAAAATCAGGAGTACTCAAATAGAAAGACAATAACCATAGTGGTCAATCCATTAACTTTAACCAGAAGACACTGGTCAAATACTTAAAATGTTTTATTTATCTTCTTTTTTGTTTGTTATTTCCCCATTTCTTTTCCTTTCTCTTCTTGCCCTGCCTCCAACTCCCCACATACACTTTAAGAAATCTGTTTCTTGATTTGGTTCCTAAAATCTCAAGGTCTGAAAACAAACCAAAGTGTCTACAGAAAACAGCAAAATTAATAGAGGGAGGAGGGACTTCCCTCTAGAGACTAGAACAGAATTCTTCAGGGACAGGAAGGGAAAAAAGAGAAGGGAGTGGAGGAGAGTTGTAGGGCAAGTGTCCTTGACCTCCTGGAGAGGGCCACAGAGGCATGAGGATTGGATGACGTACTTGCTAAACCTGTAAACTCTGCAGCCAGACTTACGGGCTTTCAGGACCAGCTCTGCCATTTACCAGCCTGTGCAAAATCATGTAACTTCTGTCTTTTGACTTCCTTGTCTTTAAAATAGGGGTAAGGAGAGGACCACCTTGAAGGGTTGCTATTTAAATTAAATAATGTTTGTAAGCGCTTAGATCCTGACACATATTAAGAACTATATAAAGATAAGCTGAAGCTGTGTTTCTGGTCCTGGAACCAGGTGGACTCTGGATGCCTCGAAGTTATCTAGGAGGCAGAGATCGAAAGTGTGACTGGGCCCACACCATCCCCACTAATTTGTACCCTGTAAGCCCCAGAAATTCAGGTACAGCTCTGGAAAAAGGAGGTGGGAACTCCAAATTCTTTGAAATCATGTTTCTGCCACCCTAGTGAAATGAAACCTTCAAATAAAAATTAGGCTGAATGAGAGGAAAATAAAATGTTTTATTTCTTGCACTGACACGTTTGTGCACTGGAATTCATATGCACTCCATTTGTCTTACTCCAGACTAGACTTTGAGCACCATGTGGGCTGGGGCCATTTCTCTTTCATGTGCACAGTTGCTTGCACAGGAGAGGTACTCAGTGGATGTCAGGTGAATAAACCAATGTGGTGGTTTTTTATCATTAAGGTAAAATTCACATAATATTAAATTCCAAAATTTAAGAAACTTTTAAAAGTTGTGGCAAAATATATATGACATGAAATTTACCATCTTAACTATTTTTAAGTGTACATGTCAGTGGTATTCAAGTACATTCAGATCGTTGTGGAACCACTACCTCTATTTGGTCTCAAAGTATTTTCATCATACCAAAGAAAAACTTCTACCTACTTAGTAGTTACTCCCCCAGCCCCCGTCAGCCATCAATCTGTTTTCTCTATGGGTTTGTCTATTTTGAACATTTCATATCAATGAAATCATACAGTATGTGACTCTTTGTGCCTGGCTACTTTCACTTAGCATAATATTTTCAAGGTTCTTCTGCACTGAAGCATATATCAATACTTCTTTTATATAGCTGACCAACATGCCATTGCATGTTAATACAACAATTTGTTTATCCATTCATGAGTTGATAGACATTTGGGTTGTCTCCACCTTTTGGCTACTATGAATAGTGATGTTATGAACAGTATGTATATGTATTTGAGTACCTGTTTTCAATTCTTTAGGACTAGAACTGCTAGAAATCTACATTTAACTTTTTGAGAAATTGTCAAAGTGTTTTCACAGCACAAGTGTGATTATTGATGGACTCTACAGTCTTATTAGATTGACGGTCCTTCTCAACACCTTGAAAAATCAGTTCACCATCTGCACCAATTTCCCTCTAGCCCAACAGTTCCCAGAATTCTTCAATCCTCTTTCAGTGTCAGAGCCTGAGCTGGAGATCAGCAAGTGACTTAAGCTGCTAGTTCCTGGAAGAAACCTTTGGAACATCTTCTTGCTGCCTACTCTGTCCCACTCTCTCTGCCCTGCCCTTCTAGGACTGATTCTTGGCCTTGGTCCCCTAGGGTACATATCACTGCAAAACTCAATCTGCCAAAAAATGTTTTTATTGGTAAATTAACACATATACAAAAAACAAATGTACCACTTAATGAATTACTATAAGTCAAATATCCCTTTAGCCACTACCCATGAAAGGAGCTAGAACCTTGCTAGCCATCTGAAGAGCTCTCCATTAGGACCTCCCATACACAAGCTCCAGACCCCGCTAAGAATAATCATTACTCTAACCTTTATGGCAATCACTTCCTTGCTTTTATTTCTAGCTTTATCACACAAGTGTGCATCTTTGTCCTCTATATTTTCTATAATTGGAAGTTGGATCTAAATGTTAATTGAAATCAATTTGATTTTTCTTTAGAGTAAAGACTGCTTCACAGATGGCACTGTGCACCAAGAAGCATAAGACTGCTTTAACTGTTAGCAGTCATTGATGCTCAATGTTTACATCCTTAATTTGTTACATATGCAAAACACCATTCTCCAATTCTGTCATACCTTTTTCATTTATTTTTTGGTACACTATATAAAGGGAATCTTTTCTTCACCTGCTCTTTAGTCATCCGGAAGTAGAGTCCCTATCATAAAAGCAGGATAAATGCTCAAGTCTTTCTCTTGACTGGTTTTCAAACTAATCACTTAGCTCTCTAGCATCTTCAAAGGTAAACAATTAAAATTTTTTTGCACGATCATGAACGCATAATTTTAAACAAATTCAATATATTTCACTCCACTAAAGTTATTTCCTTACTGATGCTCAATTTGTCAGACTTAATTCTAGGCAGCTGATCAAATGAAACTTGAGTAGTTAGTGCTAAGTTATGTCAGGAACCATGGTTCACCTAGTTAAGTCTGGTATGACAAACATGACTTAAAAATTTTTTTATTTTTATTATGTTTTTATTTTTATTTTATTAATTTTATTTTTTTATGGTAGGGAAATAAATTTTTTAAGTATATTTTATTGATTATGCTCTTACAGTTGTCCTAATTTTTCCCCTTTTGCCACTCTCCACCCAGTACCAGCATCCTCTCCAGCATTCCCCTCCTTAGTTCATGTCCATGGGTCATCCATATAAGTTCTTTGGCTTCTCCCTTTCCTATACTATTCTTAACCTCCCCCTGCCTATTTTGTACCTACCCATTTATGCTTTTTAATCCCTGAACCTTTTCCTCCGTTCTTCCCCTTCCCCCTCCCAGCTGATAATCCTCCAAATGATCCCTTTACCTATATTCTGTTCCTGTTCTGTTGTTTGCTTGGCTTGTTTTTGTTTTTGTTTTTTAGATTCAGTTGTTGATAGTTGTGAGTTTGTTGTCATTTTAATGTTCATAGTTTTGAGCTTCTTCTTTTTCTTAAATAAGTCCCTTTAACATTTCATGTAATAAGGGCTTGGTGATGATGAACTCCTTGAGCTTTACCTTGTCTGGGAAACACTTTATCTGCCCTTCCATTCTAAATGATAGCTTTTCTGGATAGAGTAATCTTGGTTATAGGTCCTTGCTTTTCATCACTTTGAGTACTTCTTGCCAGTCCCTTCTTGTCTGCAAAGTTTCTTTTGAGAAATTATCTGATAGTCTTATGGGATCTCCTTTGTAGGTAACTCTCTGCTTTTTTCTTGCTGCTTTTAAGATTCTCTCTTTATCTTTAACCTTTGACATTTTAATTATGATGTGTCTTGAGGTGTTCCTCTTTGGGTCCAATTTGTTTGGGATTCTCTGTGCTTCCTGGACCTGTATGTCTACTTCCTTCACCAAATTAAGGAAGCTTTCTTTCATTTTTTAAAATAAGTTTTCAATTTCTTGCCCTTCCTCTTCTCCTTCTGGTACCCCTATGATTCAGATGTTGGCACCTTTGGAGATGTCCCCAAAGTCTTCTTATTCTCTCCTCATTTTTTAAAAATTCTTGTTTCTTCATTCTGTACTGGTTGGCTCTTTATTTCTTCCTAATATTCTAAATCGTTGATTTGAACCCCATCTTCCTCCCTTTCACTGTTGGTTCCCTGCGGATTTTTCTTGATTTCACTTACTGTAGCCTTCATTTCTTCCCTTATGTGTGTGCCATACTCCACGAGTTCTCTGAGCATCCTGACCACCGTGTTTTGAACTCTGCATCTGATCAGTTGGCTACCTCCATTTCATTTAGTTCTTTTTTTGGAATTTTGACCCGTTTTTTCATTTGGGCCGTATTTCTTTGTCTCCTCAATTTGGCAGCCTCCCTGTGTTTGAGCCTGCATATTAGGTAAAGCTACTTTGACTCCCTGTTTTGTTGCACCTGTTACAATATAAGGGGTGGAGCCTTAGGTATTCGCCACGGTGGGCCAACCCAGTTTGCCATATGTGGGAGAAGCATTGAGGAGGGAGCCATGCCATTTGCTCAGCTCTCGCCCCCTTTCCAATCATTTTCCCTACTTCCTGTATATGACTGGTGCCCTTCTAGAGGCTATCCTGGTGCTGAATCCCAGAGTGGGTGGGTTGCATAGGTTTTGGGGCCATGCGGGTCCTTTAAAGAGACTCTCCTAAGAGACCAGCAGTTTCTTCAGATGCCAAAAGCCCCACTGGTTTTTACAGGAAGAAGTTATGAGGCTTTATTTCCTGGTGCTAGAACCTTGGGCTACACTGTCTGGCCTGGAGCTAGGATCACTTGCTCTCCAGGTGTCCCTCCCAGTTTCTATCTGCCACAGGTGAATGTGGGGCCACCCATTCTGCTGGCTGCTACTACCACTGCCTCACTGCCACCAAGCCCCTGCTCCCCAGCTCTGCCCCTTGTACCTGTCTGGTTGAATATTTCTTCTTTAAATCCTTGGTTGTCAGGCTTCCATACAGTTCAATTTTCTGGCATCTATGATTGCTTTTTGTTTTGAGGTTAGTTGTGATCCTTCTTATGGTTGTGCAAGGAGGCAAAACATAATGTCTATCTATGCCTCCATCTTGGCCGGAAGTCACTAGCTATAACTGTTTTAAAAACTCAGCTGTTTTTGCCCTGACTGGTGTGGCTCAAAGGGTTAGGTGTTGTCCTGCAGACCAAAAGCTCACTGATTTGGTTCCTGATCATAGCACATGCCTGGGTTGTAGGCCAGGTCCCCCATCAGGAAAATGCAAGAGGCAACCAATCGATGTTTCTCTCACACAGCAATATTTCTTTTTCTCTCTTTCTCCCTCCCTCCCCCATCTCTAAAAATAAATACATAAAATATTTTTTTAAAAATCCAAGTTGTTTTTTATGTGCGAGTTACTGATTTACTGACATTTTCTTCTCAGAGTGTTTCATTTAGAGCTTTGTTTTGTGTAAATACAATTGCTTCCTTCGGAAAAAATTTTAGATTGTTTCTACAGTGGTTCTATATGTTGTCCTGAAACTGGACCATTTATTATGTTAATTTTCTTGAAAGGGAGTCCAAGATATAAGTGGTATGAATTTGGCTTCTGCATTCACATGTAGCGAAGCCTCTTGTGAGTGACCACGGTCTGGGAGGGAGAGCTTGTTTCCTACCACAGCCCTGGGTTTAGTGGATACTGATTTTTTGGTCCTCATATTGGCACAGGGCTCTCCCAGTCCTGAAATGCCCCATTTCTGCTCCTTACTGTCCATTCTTTCCTTCCCTGAGAATCTATGCTTGCTTGGTTTTTTAATGGGAGGAAGAGGGCTGTTTTACCATCATATCCATGTCCTTGGAACAGGGATGGCAGTATTTCCCACACCTGTTCAGTTTCTCCAAAAAGAAGAGTGCTGTCGGTATTTTCCATGTATTATTTCACTTGCTATTCTCATAACCTGTGAAGTAAATGGCATTATCTCCACTTTTCAGACAAGGTAGCGATTTCAGAGAGCTAGTTACTCACCCTAAGTCACAGGTAGTCAGCAGCAGACCTAGAATTTCAACTCGAGACTGTGTGTGAGTTTTCACTACCTTTTCTGCTTCACTGTGTTATTTATTTTTAATTTACATTATGTCCTTTTGCCTTTTGAAAACTAGGTTTGGACATTATTTTAAAGAGAACTAATGTACCACATGACTGGATTTCATTTAAAAATATCTGAAGGGTTGTTGCATGGCACATATTTCTTTTAGAGACTTCTCATTTTCATACTTGTAAAAAACCATGGGCTGCATTCTGAAATGCAACTGTGACGCCTTTCAGCTTCCCCTCCCAGAACTGCCTCATGCTCACTGGCATCAGACTTCGGATTGACAGCACTTCTCTGGTGGCAGACACTGTCCCGGACAAA